>WTSP01022664.1:66237-95451 GCA_025331215.1 Actenoides lindsayi
TTTTTCCTTCCTTTTCTTTGCCAAATTCCCCTTTTTTTTTTTTTTTTTTTTTTTTTTTCTTTTTTTTTTTTCTTTTTTTTTTTCCCAGGGAGTGTTCAGTGTGTCAGTTTACTGTGATAATTTACATTGGAAGGTCTAAGGCACTGCCAGGACACTGCACAGGCTGGTGGCTCCCAGGGGCTGGGGGCTCCCCAGGGGTCTGTCAGGGCATGATGTGTCAGCAGGGCTTATGCCAGCACCCAAGCCAGGAGCAAGGCAGCCAGGGCACACCAGAGAAGCCCCCTCCCCAGGCACTGGGAACATCTCTGATGACAAGGCTGAGATGAGACTGGCCCAGGTCATAGGCCTGTGTGTGGGCCTGGCCCAGTGTAGCCATGGCTAGGCAGGGCAGGGCTATGGAGAGCTGGAGACCAGCCTTGTCAATGTCACTGATGGCCCCAGGGGGCTGACATGGTGTCCTTGGGTGTGGGCAATTGGGAGGAACCCTGAGGGAGAAGCCAGACAGGGATATTGTGGCCTTGGAGTGCCCTGAAGGCCCTGGCAATCATCCTATATTTTAGTGATGTAGCTTGTTAGTAAGTGCCTTCATAACAGTAAACTTTCCAATAGCTGCGGAAAATACGTTATGATGCTCTATTTTATACCCTGTAAGTCTCCTGTCTTCTCATTTAAAATCATTAGCACTTTACTTCTGACCTACTGATAAGATTTGTTTCCATGAAGAGAGGCAGAAGCACAGTTGAATTGCTTAGAATATACAAGGCAGATCCCAAAATGTGATTGTTAGGTGGAAGAACATCAGTTAATGAAACAAAAAAATCAAATATAAGAAGCAGCAGTATGCTAGGATGAGTCCTTCTTTAGCACAGTTAAACATAATTATAATAAAAATTACAGGTGATTGTAGAAAATATCTATTTTAAACACTAAACTAGTGGGATACTAAACATTGAAAATAATAGATGATTGTTATGAATGTGGTTTGAATCATCTGTATGTCACAATCTGAGATAATGGTTTTAGTGCAGCCACAATCAAAGCTGTCTATATAAAGAACTTTCATGGGAAGTCTGCCTTGAAAATCAATGACTCAGAGGTTTAATATTCTTTGGAGATATCTTCCTTGGACTGAGTGAACTGCTATGGCTCCAAACACTAATGACATTCTTAGAAAAACAGGTAGTGGACTGAAAAAGCAATCTTGCTTTTCCATCTGCAGCGCTTGAATGGACAGCCTCTAGATGCCTGCCCCTGCTTCTGTTGCCAGCTTACTGAAATGAATAGGAAGCTCCTGGAAAACATTTATACTAGAAACAAAGATAACATCCAGTATACGCAGTGGGAAAAGCTGTATTATGTGAGCCTTTGGGAGTGTTTGCCCTACTTTGGGACCTATTTTCCCTACAAATTAGGTCTTAGAAAATTCTTCTGGTCACTCTGTATCTGTTGATAGACCTCTGAAAAGATGTGAAAGGTTTGAGTTTGAAATCAAAAGAAATTTAAGCTTGAAATTGTTGCCCAGTCATAGAAGCAATGGGCACAAACTAAAACACAAAAGATTCTCTTTGAACATCAGGAAACACTTTTTTACTGTGAGGGTGACTGATCACATTAAAAATTACCAATATGCAAACACTTAAATAAATTATTATTAAATTATTGCAGTAAACCTGACACTGGATAAAGAAAACAAGCCTGTGCTGTCATAAACAGCAGGTAAATTTGAATCAATTGTTTAAAGTCAGCCTCATACTTGAATTCAAATTCTCCCTAATATTTAGCTTACCTGACTTTATATGATGACTATACATGTGTTCCAACCTGAGCTGATAATTCTTTATAACTGATAGAAGGAAACCTGCAGTTTAGGCTGTGATGCGTCTGACTAATTTTAGACACTGCTACAAGTAGAAAATGCTCTCATTCTAGATGTCCCTTTTCCTTCCAGGAAAGGAAGTCTATGATGACTAGTGAAGTCATATATATCTATACCATTCTCCAAGAGCATCTCTGTTCAAACTGTTTGAATACCAGCTTGCACTGAAGTTCTAAATAAAATCTAGAGCATACCAAAAGAAAAAGAAATCAGACCTGTTCCTTCCCCGAGGGTGAATTCAAGTACACCCAAGAAACACAGATGGGATAAGCCTACCTCCATCACCATGTATCTCATCCACCTGTATTCAAACACTGTTTTGCTTAAAAGGTTTTGATGATAAGTGTCTCCAGAAAAAGTATGACAAAGATCAACAATTCTGACTACCATTGTACAAGTTTCCAAGAACTCAAATACACATGAAAGGCATAATTCAATTTGCTTAATCATAAGTGTTTAGCGTCATTTGAGATGTCTTATGGTACCTAAAACATGCACAGAGAACTAGCAGATATCATAAAATCACAGAATAGTTTGAGTTGAAAGGGATGTTTAAAGGACATTTAACCCAACTCACCTGCAATGAGCAGAGACATCTTCAACTAGATCAGGTTGCTCAGAGCCCTATTGAACCTAACCTTGAATATTTCCAGGGATGGGGCATCTACCACCTCGCTGGGCAACTTGTGCCAGTGTTTCACAACTCTCATTGTAAAAAATGTCTTCCTTATATTTAGTCTAAATCTACCCTCTCTTAGTTTGAAACTGTTACCCCTTGTCCTGTCACAACAGGCCATGCTAAAATGACTGTCCCCATCTTTCCTACAGGTTCGCTATAAGTATTGTAAGGCTGCAATAAAGTCTCCCCAGAGCCTTCTCTTCCCTAGGCTGAACAAACACAAATGTCTCATCTTTTCCTCATAAGAGAGGTGTTCTAGCCCTCTGATAATTTTGGTGGCCCTTCTCTGGACCTGTTTCAATAGGTTCATATCTTTCCTGTGCTGAGGACACCAGAACTGGACACAGTGTTCCAGGTAGTGTCTCCCCAGAGTAGAAAAGAGGGGGAGAATCATCTCCCCCTACTTGTTGGCCATGCTTTTTTTTGATACAGACCAGGATACTGTTGGACTTCTGGGATGCAAGCACAAATTGCTGGCTTATGTTTACCTTTTCAGCCACCAGCACTACCAAGTCTTTCCCTGCACGGCTTCTCTCAATCTCTTCATCCCCCAGCCTTTACTGATACTGAGCATTGCCCTGACTCAGATGTAGGACCGTGCACTTAGCCTTGTTGAACTTCCAGAGGTTCACACATGCTCATTTCTCAAGCTTGTTCAGGTCCCTCTGGATGGCATCCCATGCCTCAGGTGTGTCAACCACTCTACTCATCTTGGTGTTGTCTTCAGTTTTGCTGTCAGTGCACACAATCCCATTGTCTATGTCACTGATGAAGATATTAATATGATAGAGGATCTAAAAGAAATATCTTCCTTTCTGGAGTAGCAGAAAGTGTACTCCAGTAGCAATATTATACTGCTTCTGGAGGAGTATGACCCTCAAATCACTGTGATTCTAGCTCAGGTCTTGGGGTTTGCTCATTACTGGATTAATTTGTACAGGTGAAATGCACCACCAAATTCAGATGGCCAAATTTTATGGGATACAGGATTAAGTAAGAAAATTACCAGCATGTGCATACAGAATGTGCATCTGTATAGATACAGATGGTGTCCAAGCCTGAAGTGAGACTGATTTGCACTCTTGTGTAGCCATGTCTGTACAAGCTTACATATAATTGAACTTTCTAGGGAAGAATTGTAGGGTGAGACTGTAAAACATAAGAAATTCTCTGCAATAATGGTAGCAAAGTAGTTTAGTAGGAAAATTCCCACATTGATTGGAAGAACTGACTAATCTTTAATATTAAAATGTAGGTAACACTAATTCAAAGATCTCCTCCTCTCAATACCATTAGCATTCTAATGTCTTCCATTCCTGGAACCCATATGCATTCAGGAGAAATCAACACAGAATTATTATCATCTATTTATACCAAATGATATTTTAAGTGTACATGTAAATAAATAAATGAATAAATTAGTCTGTCTGATGCTGTAGCTTCTTTTTATGTTTTCTTATTCACAGTGGGCAAATTAAACTCATGACATACCTGACACACTGAAAACATGCTTGAACAGCTCTTTTAAGTTACAAGTCCTTAAACCTGTGTCTGTGTGGCATGTGGATATAATTCTAATAGAACTTCTGTGAAGATAAAAAAGTAACCTCTTAGAAAAATCATAAGTACATTTTAATTAAAATGAATTAAAGAAGAATAACAGATCAAATATACTGTGTCATGTCTCTTATACAGGAACTATTGAGGCCTTAAAAAAGTTTCAGTTAATTAAGTTAATCAAGTCGATGCTTGAACAGACGTAGGAGGTATTAGCATGGACAGAAAAGAAAAATGAGAGAATGACCTGCTATATCTGCCTGTACAAGGAGGTTTCAGATAAATGCATACAATTCACCAATGTCTTAATTGTTCTAATGGTAGACTACTCAATCCTGTGGTTACAAAAAAAAAAAAAAAAAAAAAAAGGAAAAAAGAGAAAAGCTTAATGATCTGTTCCAGCAGTATAAGTAATTGCTTTCATTCTCATTAAAACGAATACCTGTTAAATTCTGCTGAACACCGAAGACTCGGAGTTATACTTTATCAGCTACAAACGCATGCTTAAAGAGGAACTGCAGCTGAAGATTTTCTGACATCATTGACAATGTTTGGGGTTTTTGTTGTTTTGTTTTTTTTTTATTTCTGGGAAAAAGAGGACATCATTATGGATTTGTAAGAAAAAAGAAATCTTTATTAACCCACTTTGTATCTGACTGTATTTTTTTGTTACTTTTTCTAAGTACAAGTAAATAATTTTATTTGTTAAAAGAAATTAATATTCAATGATTTCCACTTTAGTATTAGATTTACATAATTTTCATGGATATGCTATCCCTGTTAAATGCTGTAACTCATTTCTCAGCTCTTTAACTCTTGATTCGGAGTGAATAAAGGAGTATTATTAAAAACTTTGGTTTATGTGATAGTAAGTATATGATTATGGCAGGCTAACACTTTCTGATACATATTCTGAAATAGGATTTCAAAACAGTTTGTTTTCCTTCCTTTCCTGAAAACTAAAAACTTAATACATTGGCAGTTGGCCCTAACATGGAAAATCAGCCTCTGACCTGTCAGTACCGGAGTGGGCTGACACTATATAGGAGTACACCACTGAAATTCAACACAATTTTTAAAAATTGAAGAAATGCCTGTAGAGGTAGCTTGAGATCATTTTAAAAACTCTAGTGTAGTATAGTACAGTTCAGAGTAATTGCTTCCAAAAGACAGGGATTGGGAAAACTGTCTTAATAACTTACACTATAAAAGGACTGAGAGTTGTCCTGAGTATCTATGATCTTGCATCACAAAAGAGATCCTGTCATGAAACAATGAAGTGGTCAACATATGATTAGTACATACTTTCTATACTACTTTTGTTTTAGCTCTGGCATGATATCATCCAGGCTACCAAGTCCAGTTTCCTGCATTGGATATGTGACCAAAATGAGAAACTGAGAAAAAAAGAATATATGAGAAATAAATCTTGTAAGATATGGGTTCATAACCAAAATTATTGCAGGATTTTAGTCTAAAGACCTTCAGAGTGAGAGCAGATGATAGTCTTCATGAAAGCAGCGACTAGTACAAAGAGGAGAATAATCTGATTATCATGTCTCTGGTATAGATGAGATGTGCTGAAAAAAAATTTCAGCACAAAAGTTGCCAGTTAGACATTGAGAAAAAAATTACAACAGTAAAGATAATGAAGCACTGACATAGACTCCCTAGGAAAAGATTGTAGAATCCATCAGTGGGACAGGGTCTTTAAAAACATATTAAACAAACATCAGTCAGGAATTATTCCCCCTTGGGTCACAGGAGTAAAATATAAGAATTCTCAAGGTTCTTTCCAGATCAGTTTTTATAAAAGTCAGTATGAATAATTGATTAAAATTACTTGATTGACCTCAAGAAGCACATTTATGAAATTAAGAAAAATACATAAGTAACAGATAGAAAATATGATTCTACTTAGTGATGGAATTATAATCCATGGTTTTGTAGGTTTAATTTGAGAGATGAACTTTCACTCTGATTCAATGAGTATATAAGTATGAATTCTTGTACTTTTTATGTTCATTGTTCTACATATTCAGATGATATATTTTTAAATCACAGTACATTAAGACAGTATTTAAAGTCTTGTATCTGCTATGCATTCATTTGTATTTCTATCTGAAAAGACCTAAGTTTGTTTTTCCATGGTATTAGCACACTGCCACTATGAAAATATTAAAATGTGCTTTTAACTTGCAATCTGTTCTTGTAGTGAATGAGCTGGATATAGCTGAATATACCATCTCGCCAATAAAATGGAATGAAGTGGTACAGGTTTAGTGATACCAAATGTCCAAGACTGAACCTTCAAGGGTGCTGTCATGATTTTCATCACAGTCTCAATGTGGGAGTGCCAGCATAGTCCACCCTTCAAAGCTGTCATGGATGACAACACCTATTATGTTGTAGGTGTAAATAGTGTGTTGAGGTCCAATATATAAAACTGTGTAGAGGGCGTTTGCCCAAAACTGGTTGTCTTAGAGGAAAAAACACCCAGATTACCTCAGGTGATCATGTTTAAAATAGAATTGGCCACTGGTTGTTTGTCTGTGTCCAGGTGTTGGCAGCGGGGGATGCAGAGCAGCTTCTGTGAGAAGAGGCCAGAATTGCTCCAGGGCAGGACATAGCTGGTTCTAGATGGTTCTAACTAATGCATTACAAGGCATAGCTGAACACACCAGCCAAGGTGGTGGCACCTTGAGGAAAATCTATTTAAGAAAGTGCAGAAAATACCAGAATGCAGAGAAAAGTGAGGAAAAAAACCCCAAACCAAACAACACAAAACACAACTGTGAGAAACAGTCCTGCGAACATGAAGAGACTGAGGAGAGGGAGAATACACTCAAGGTGCATGAGGAGATATGTACACTACAGCCCATTTTGGACTGGACATTTCAAGAGGTGAATATTCCTAGAAGGAAACTGCAGCCTTTGGAGAGGCCACACTGGAGCAGGGAAAAACATGAGGAGGAAGAGGCAAAGTTATGGACTTACTGTAATGTCCATTCCCCATCCCCCTGTAATGCTTGGGGAATGGTGAAGAGACAAATGAGTCAGTAATCAAGGAGTGAATTTGAGCCTGGTAAAGGGGGTTATGGAGGAAGGCATTGTTTAAATTTTATCCTTGTTTTGCAACATCCAAACCTATTTTAATTTTCAATAAATTAAATTAATTTTGCCAAACCTCAGTCTGTTTTGCCCATAATAGTAATCAAAAAGTGATCTCTGTCTTTATCCCAACATAGGAGCATTTCTGTCTTATTTTCTCCCCTTGTTCTGCTGACAAAGATGTGAGAGGGAGGTTGGATCACTCAAGGTCAATCCACGACAGTCATATTAAGTGTTAACCAGGGAATTACAGAGTCACAAAAAAAAATGAGTGAACCTGAAAACAAACTTGGAAATTTGTAAAAGGTGAGAGGTCTTGGAGTGGGATGAGAAGCAGTTACCCTGATTGGACACTGCTATGTGTCACCATGTGGCATCTGTACCTGTAGCATCCATATTTCTTCCTGGGCCAGGACCAGCATCTCTCTGTGGAGTGCAGGACCAGCCTTCACCTAGCCAGTAACCCTCAGTGAAGGAGTGTCATGGGTGCACAGTTTTCCAGGGTGTGTACGGGACCATGTGAAGGTCCTGCCTATGGATGGTCCTTTATCTGGACACAGGCAGTGGCAAGGATGCATGCTCAAATGGAGCACCCCCTCCACAGGAAGGTCTGCCTATGAGGAACCTGCACCCATACTCTAGGATGGGGGTGTGTGTAACCCACATTAGGTGGGTTTGCATATAAATTTGTGTGTGTCTGCATCTGTGTATGTGTATGTCTGTATGTCTGTGTGTAACTGTCATCTTCTGGGATTAGTTATACAAGGGTGTTTTGCAAACAATAGGTGCTTATTAGCATTTTATAAGTGAAAGTACTGCTGTTTATCTGATGTATTATTAGCATTATTCTGAATATATAGTTCATTGATTGCCAGTTAATTACATGTCATTAAAAAATGGATTAATCAGTCCTGATTAGATTTAAAATCCGTGAAGTAAGTTTAAATTTAAGTGCAGAGCAGTTTTTCCCAGTAACAACTTACTACTGTCTTTTTGGGAAAGCTAATGTTCAGATCCATGAAGCATTTTAGATGCCAAATTCCATTCACAGAAACTACACTTAACTGTTACGTATATTTCCAAAAATTTCCTTAAACACCTTATTTTTTATTTATTTATTTTTTAATATGTCCACTAGGGTGGACCATTGGCTAATAATAAGCATTTGCTGACAGGCTTTGATGTCATCCTAGATGACTAAGATTATGTTATAGTCAGTAGAATCTGATACCTAATCAATATAATCAACAGTGTCTAAATTTCTAAAGAGAAAATAATCTGACTAACCACCAGGGACTTGATTATATGGACATACTTATAGTATTTGAAGTGACCTATGGTCTCCTAACTGTCTTCCAGGTGTCATTCCATAAAGACATGTTCTCACATAGGTTCTGTGTCATTCCCACCAGAACTATACTGATGCCCTAACTGTCCTACTGAGTTCCCTTTGGGAATAGATGTCTGTCTTTCAGGAGCTGAGTGAAAGTGTAGGTATATTTTAGACAAGCTGATTTTTTATGTCAACTAAGCATCTACTGATTCCATTACAAGTAAGGATATTTAGAAGAAGTATGTGTACTTCTATGTAGACTCTTAAAAGTAGGTATTTGAATTTGTAACTAAATCCCAATTTATGTGTCAGGTATCTTCACCAAAGGAAATTTTGTAGTCTGTAAATTAGATACACATAAGTTAAAGTTTGTTTTAGTCTCCTTGTAAATATAAATATTGTTATCAGAGCTCTTCAGGTAAGATAATTTTGAATCCCACAATTTCAACTTTCCAGGAACTAGCTAAGCTAACCTGACAACCATACAAAAAATCATCCTCATTCCTGGACTCTAATATCAGAATGTTTATTATTATTTACTTTCAACACCTATGAATTTTGCATTTCTAGTTGCAGCGTGATGTACATCAAACAAGATGAAGGAGCTTAATTTTATTTAGTTTTGTGTTCCATTAGAGTTCACTTCTGGCCATCAGTTCAAATCTTCTCAGACTAAAATTTATTCAGGTTTCCACTTCCCAGCCAAATTCTGTAATCAAGAGACTGTTTTGCAAAATAAGGCAGCTGCTCCCTTCAGGAATAAGGTTCAGGCAATCAACATCAAACAGTCCCTTTTTCCTGTATGTTCAATTCCTATTTGATTGTTCTCACCTTTCATTATGGGTTCTGTGAATTTCATTCCAACTTTTCCCTACAGGTTTCTTCTTCTGTATTGTGAAATGCCCTTCCAGAACTGTTTATTTTTTATATACTGTAGTGTTGCATGTTATAGTTCCTACAGTCCTTTGACAGTCTGGGTCTTCATCTTTTCTAGCCAAATTCAGCTTTGTGTAGATTGCTGCAGTTTACGCAAATTAAGCTACTTCGCTCCAAGTTTTCTTTCTGTATGCTTGGAATGGAGAAATCAATTTCTAATTCCCAAGATTACTTAGAAGATTAATTAGTTGTTGTTGTTGCAAGCCTCTGAAGATTAAATTGCTACATGAAGGAAAGTATTATCATATAAATGTTGTCCCTGAAAACATAAGATATGTTTTGTTGGATGAATGTGGATGCTTTCTTTTTTTAACATGTTTCAGTTTGTTGCTTGTGGGTTTTGTCATCCTTTTTTAATTTTTTTTCCTGAGAGTAGAAAGTGTTTTGCTGCATAATTGAATTTCCCATCATCTGAAACATAAATGCTTCTAGGTAAATATAAACAAACATTATTTTCTTTCCTTTTTTTTTTTTTTTCCTTTTCATAAGCCATATTGAATAAATTTGAATTTGTCTTGTTATTATGTTGTGGGGTAGTTTTATTGTAGGTGCAGGTAAATCACTGTCTCTTGCCCACTATAGGTCAAACTAGTTTGAGGCACCTTTCCTAAGAGATTCATTTGCACGCAGAAACTATGTCCTTGTCTCCTTGTGGAATGCATTTTAATAAGCGTGGCTCTCACCAGATAAATGACATTATATGAAATCACAAAACGTGCCTTAAACATCATAATGGTTTTAAAGCATTTTAATTAGCCATTTGGCAAATCAACAGATGTAGAGTATCATCAAGCGTGTATAATTTATCTACTAACAATAGTGTCTGCACTTTTTAAGAGCTTGTAACACTGCCTTGTATTTGTGCTTTAATATACCATTGATTGTAATCCTAACACATTTTTAAGAGCTTTAAACACAAAATTCCCAAAACAGTGAAATTCTAAATAATGTATCCAGTTTTATACCAGTCATATAATGCCATTCACTACTACTAGTTACACTTGAGAAGCTTCAAAATAATTATACAATTAATTCCTATATATGTATAAGTGAATATGCAATTAATATCAGATTTGCTTATTCTGTAATATTTTAAGTTACATAAACTATTTAAATACTTTGATTACAGCATAACAACATTTTATCTGAGGGCAAGAAACACATCAAGAACTTCATAAATCCTTCTAGAGCACTTCCATGAACTACTAGGATGTCTAGCATAGTGGTGCTCAAAACATTGTAACTTTACACCATTTTACTGTGCTTATTTATTAGTTACCAGAATTTTCTCTAGAACATTCTATAACTGTTTTCCTTTAATTTTCTTTTTCTTATTTCTTCACAAAAGAGATTAAAGAATTGTTCTGGCTTCTGCTTCATAAATATCTAGTAGACTTTGATGTACTTAAAGGTATCTGAAAGCCATGAGGCAGTGACAGATGTGACACAGGTCCTGATCTCATAAATCTCCCTGTGAAGTGGCAACAGGAAGCTAGACAGGATACTGAAATGGAACTACATGTCTACTTTTAGGCACATCCAGTTTGGATTTGGTTCAAGATTAAAGTATCCAAAATTATAATTCCAACTGTCTGAAACTTCTATGTGCACTAGATATGTAAGCCCCATTACAGTCATGGCACATCTTCTCAGTACAGTCCACAGAATTTAGGAAGCAATTTAGTTAATCCCAAAATAGTCCTCTAATGTCTGAGTTGGTTCTTGAGACTCTAGCATTTTATGTCACTTGAAATGTGCTAGGGCTTCCCACTTGATGGTCAAATGCCATTCCAGAAGACCTATGCCCCGTTGTAAGAGGTGGTTCAGTATCTTTTTTTTTTTTTCAGTATCTTTTGTATCAAGCATCACCTTTAGAAGTTCAAGTGTCAGCCTGTATCTGTTTCAGGCCTGCGTATTTGCTTCCTACTGTTTATGCCGACATGCCCTGGGGGGTGCATGGGCAGCGCATTACAGGCAAGAACAGGGACACCTGATACTCAGTGTACCATGTAATTGTGTGTGGACACTGAAGGCCAGACCTGGATTGGTGGAGACCTGGGACCAAACAACACCCACCCTTACACCTGAAGATGTTTTAGTTTGTTCTCTCTCTCCTGACGCTATGGACTTCACAGACACTGAAAAATGCCACTGGATCCACAGTGGTGACTGTCCTTTCTCTGTTTATTTCCTCCCTTTCCTATTTTCTCTCTTTATCTCTTCTTCTCTCATTAGTTAATAAAATGTGGAACTTTTCCCAACAGATATATAACCTCATTTGTGTTTTAATACCAAACCAAGTGATCACAAAAACGAACCCTGGGTCCAAACTTGCTTGGGCTCTGATATTTTAATTTGTGTCACAGACAGGATCGCATGGGACCAGGAGTATCAGTGAGGAAAAGAGAAAAAAAGGAAAACTTTCTCTGAAAAGGGTATGTATGCAATAAGGAACTATAAAGGGAACCTGCTGAGAAGATGAGTGGATGTTGAAACTAAATAAGGTACCTCTAGGGAACACCACTCCTCTGGAACAGTACTGTATTTGTGGTGCCTCCCTGGAAAAGGGAAGATTTTGGTATTTTTGGTGCCTCCCTGGTAAAGGGAAGATGTCTAAGACAGAAGACGGGGTATTTAATTCCATTGTCTTGGTGAATTTTTTAGACAAAATGAAAGCAAAACCTTCTCTGACAGCATAGAATGGACACATAGGAGCTGGTATAACTTACGAAGTGTGATTGATTGGATGGTCACCTTGCAGGTCGAGGGAAAGGTACATCCAGGAAAAGGTAAAGCTGTTGTGCATGCAGTGCTAGGGGCAGCCTTAATAGCTGCCATAGAACAACATGAACAACAGCGCACTGCAGAAAGCAGAATTATTCAATCACTGTAAGAATTGGTTAAAACATTGCAGGATCAATTGGAGGAAGAATGTTTGCAGACTTGCTGCCTGTGGGAAGCTCTTAATGAGCAGCTCCTTGCAGACAAAGATGGTGATATATTGAATGCCTGCATGGAGATGGAATAGAAAGGAATTGACCCCCTACCTCTCTATTCTACAAAAGAGTTAGATGAGTTAAAAACTCAATTAGATAAATTAGAAGTACCCCTTCGACCCCTAATTAAGACAGTATATGTGTGTGATGGGAAAAATGATTACACTCCACAGGTAACAACCAAGGAGGTCCCCTTTACCACCACAGAGTCAGCCAAATTAAAAAAGGAACATGCCTAAACGGCGATAGAATCAGATACTCAATATGTTTGAAGAGTCTCACTGGCTTGGGGACACCAAGTATTGCTAACCGAAAAGAAGGCAGAAAGTTACTGGGGACCTGGAATGTTTTTAACTACCCTCAACAACCAGGTGCCTTGGTCGTTGACCCAACAAATGGCACATTGGGTGGGGGGGATTAAACCCCTTGGGACTGGGTGACCAGATAGCTATAGTTCGGAACACAGACCAGCTGGTAGAGAGTGTGCAGGTGGCTTGTTTACAGATGATGTATGATCAAGAGCTTAAACCACATCAGGACTCTCCTATGATGATGCTGGCAGACTCAGAACGAATGGCCCCCTTAATTCAAGGACTCCCTGATTCGTTGAAGGCCATGAGCATTCAATTTCAAGGGCAAATTAAATCCCTTTCCCCCACAGAAAGAATTAATGTAGCTCTGGAAGATTACACCCAACAGCAACAGCACAACTATAAAGTCTGGACTTGAGGGGAGGTTGCTCAGGAATTAATTAATTATGGGCATAAATATAGTCCAGTACTCACCGCTAGTTCCTGAATGGAGGCCAGAGAAGTGAGACACATGGAATGGAGAACTCCCAGTAAAAATCCTTCACTGGGACATATACTTTCCTTGGAAAAGAAGGTGGGACATCCCACCCTGTGTAAAGAACACCACCAAAAGCAAAATGCTTTATGAATAGAGGGACTACAAAAGGGCATACCACAGTCTCAACAGTGGGGATGGTAACCTTTAGTGCTCAAAACCCCCCTTGAACATTTATGTATGGGAAGCAAAAGATGTCCATGGGGAAAGCCATAAAATTAGCACATGATGGATTGTTCTTTCTTTTTAACACTGGTTCAGGAGTGGAATGATTTTCTTTTTTCTTTCTTACAGGAAAAAAAAAAAAGGAATCAATTGCTGTCTGCTAAAAGTGTCTTTTTTTTCTGTAACACAGCTTATCTTGATGCTGTATTGGATGTTAATTTTTAGCCTTTGTTTAATAATATTAGTTGTTGCTTTAACTGTATGTTTAGCATACATATATAATTTTTGCTTTGGGCAGTTTTCCCACTCCTCCCCTCTGCCAGGTGGGGGAAGGGAGCAGGGAGTAGAAACAATAATTCTACAAACCTTGAGTGAGAACTAGTTTAGGGATTTGTGAGACTGTGATACCACACAGATCAAGGATTGTGTGTATCTCTTCACCAGCCCACTGAGTAGAGGATGAGATTCTTTGTCAAACAGCTAAATATAACTTTTTTGTAACTTTACCTCTTCTTCTCTTGTTAGTTAATAAAGTTTGGAACTTTTCCCAACCAGTATATAACCTTTTTTATGTTTTAATCATGAACTAAGTGATCACAAAAACAAACCCCAGGTCCAAACTTTGATAGGACTCTGACACCCATGCATGTCTTGAATACTCTAGGTTGTCTTAGCTGGTACTAGGTCTCTATGTTTGGGCAACCAAATAAGTCATTAGTGAAATAGTTCTGTCTGATTAATTGAATAGACTGACAGTATTGACTGGATTTACACTGATTGACTCATTTGTTCACAAGTAGACACACACTTTGAGAGACATCATATGTCGCAACCTGGACTTGCAGCCATCCTGTAGAGGTTTTGATTATGTTAAGAGACCCCTCTAGTTCATGGCTTGTGATTCAAAAGATGCATCATTGTTATAGGTGACTCCCTTCTGAAGGGAACGGAAGGCCCAATATGCAGACCAGACCCACTTCTAAGGGAAGTGTGCTGCCTTCCTGGGGCATGAGTTAAGGACATAGTAAGAAAGCTTCCTACCATGGTACAGCCCACAGATTATTATCCACTATCCACTACCTTCCAGGTAGGCAGAGATGAACTTGAAAGAGGAAAACTGAGGGCTATCAAGAAAGACTTCAGAGCCTTGGGTCACCTCATCAAGGGAGTGGGAGCACAGGCAGTGTTTTCCTCTATTGCCTTAGTTGCTGGGTCCAACCCAGAGAAACTGAGGAGGACCCACCAGATTAATTCTTGGCTTCAAGCCTGGTTCCACCAGCAGGACTTTGGGCTTTTTGACCATGGGTCAATCTACATGGTAACAGGCCTGCTGGTGGCAGATGGGGTACATGTCTCCCAAAGGAGGAGAAGAATTTTATTGCAGAAGTTGGCCAGGCTCATTGACAGAGCTTTAAACTACATTTGAAGGGCAAAAGGGGAAAAACCAGGCTTGCTGGAGACAAGCCTGGGACATTTGTGGGATGGTGTGCCAGCTCCACTGCTATCTCAGGGATCGTAGGGGTCAGGGGGCCATGCGATGGGGAAGATGCAAGGGCTATTGATTAACTAGGACTCACAGCAGTGCCTGAAAATGACCAAGCAGGGACTAGACCCTTCCCATGCAAAAAGGTGTACCAACTAAAATGCATCTGTGTCAATGCACATAGCATGGGCAATAAGCAGCAAGAGCTTGAAGCTATCGTCCATCAGGAAAATTATCATGTAATTGTCTTTATGGAAATATGGTGGGATGAATCCCTTAACTGGAGCACTGTGTTGAATGGCTATAGGCTCTTCAGAAGAGATAGGCACAGAGGGAGGGGTGTTGGTGTGGTCCTGTATGTTAGGGAAGGCTTCAACTGTCTTGAGCATGATGATGATGATGGTGATGATAGGGTTCAATTCTTATGGGTAAGAATTAGGGGGAAGGCTAACAAGGCAGTTGTCATGGTAGGGGTCTGTTATAGACCACCCAATCAAGATGAAGAAGTTGATGAAATGTTCTACAGGCGGCTGGGTAAAGTCTCAGAATCACAAGCCATTGTTCTTGTGGGGGACTTCAATTTACCAGATGTCTGTTGGAAATGCAATACAGCAGACAGGAAGCAGTCCTGGAGATTCTTGGAGTATGTGGAAGATAACTTCTTAACACAACTGGTGACTGAGCCAGCCAGGGAAGGCTCTCTACTAGACCTGCTGTTTGTGAACAGAGAAGGACTAGTGGCAGATGTGAAGGTTGGTGGCCATCTTGAGCAAAGTGACCATGAGATGGTGGAGTTTTCAATTCTTAGTGAAGTAAGGAGGGAGGTCAATAGAACTACCTCCTTAGACTTCTACAAGACAGACTTTGACATATTTAGGAGATTGGTTGATGGTGTCCTTGGGAGGTAGTCCTCGAGGACAAAGGAGTCCAAGAAGACTGGACATTCCTCAAGAGGGAAATCCTCAAGGCACAGGAACTAGCTGTCCATGTGTACTGTGAAGCAAGCTAGCACAATAGAAGACCAGCCTGGATAAACAAAAACCTTTGGGCAGAACTCAGGAAGAAAAGGAAAGTCTACCGGCTAAGGAAGAGGAACAGGCAAACCAGGAAGAGTACAAGGTTGTTGCAAGGTTATGCAGGGAGAAAATTACAAAGGCCGAAGTTCATCTAGACCTTAATCTGACCAGCATCATCAAACATAATAAAAAACATTTCTATAAACACTTTAACAGCAAAAGAAGAGCTAAGGAGAATCTCTACCCTCTACTGGATGCAGGAGGGAACCTTGTGACCAAGGACAAGGAAAAGGCTGAGCTGCTTAGTGCTCGCTTTGCATCAGTTTTTCTCATCAATGCCAGTTGCTACCTGAGGGTCCCACTCCCTGAATTGGAAGATGGGGATGGGGGGCAGAATGCAGCCCCCATAATCCAGAAGGAAATCATCAGTGATCTGTTTTGCCACATAGATATGCCCAAGTCTATGGGGCTGGATAGGCTCCACCCAAACGTACTAAAGGAGCTGGCGGAAGTGCTCACCAAGCCACTCTCCATTATTTATCAACAGTCCTGGCTAACCAGGAAGGTCCCAGTTGACTGGAAGCTAGCAAATGTGATGCCCATCTACAGGAAGGGCCGAAAGGATGATCCTGGGAACTGCAGACCTGTCAGTCTGACCTTGGTGCCAGAGAAGGTTATGGAGCAGGTCATCTTGAGTGCTGTCATACAACACATACAAGACAACCAGGTGATCCTGCCCAGTCAGCATGGGTTTACAAAAGGCAGGTCCTGACTAACTAACCTGATCTCCTTCTGCAACAATGTGACTTACCTAGAGGATGAGGGAAGAGCTGTGGATAATGTCTACCTGGACTTTAGTAAGTCTTTAGTAAAGTCTCCCACAGCATTCTCCTTCAGAAACTTAGGGAGCAAGGCTTGGATAAATACACTCTGCACTGCATAAAAAACTGGCTGGATGGCCAGGCCAAAAGAGTGGCAGTGAACAGAGCTAAATCTGGCTGGTGTCCAGTCACAAGTGGTGTTCCCCAGGGTTCATTACTGGGGCTTGTTCTCTTTAATATCTTTATTAATGATCTGGATGGGGGGGATTGAGCATACCCTCGGTAAATTTGCATATGACACCAAGCTAGGTGGGTGTGTTGATTTGCTAGAGGGTAGGGAAGTTTTACAGCAGGACCTATACAGGTTAGATCAGTGGGCCAAGGTTAATTGCATAGGGTTCAACAAGGCCAAGTGCCACATCCTGCACTTGGGTTATAACAACCCCATGGCAAGCTACAGACTTTGAGATGTGTGGTTGGAAAGCTGCAAGTTGGAGAAGGACCTGGGGGTATTGACTGATTGTCAACTAAATATGAGTCAGTACTGCGTGCAGGTGGCCAAGAAGGCCAATGGCATCCTGGCTTGTATCAGAAACACTGTGGCCAGCAGGAATAGGGAGGTGATTGTCCCCCTGTACTCAGCTGTAGTGAGGCCACAATTTAAATATTGCATTCATTTCTGGGCCCCTCACTGTAAGAAGGACACAGAAGTGCTGGAGCATGTCCAGAAAAGGGCAATGAGTCTGGTGAAGGATGTAAAGCACAAGTCCTATGAGGAGCTGCTGAGGGAGTTGGGATTGTTTAGTTTGGAGAAGAGGAGGCTGAGGGGAGACCTTATCGCTCTCTAGAACTACCTGAAAGAGGTTGGAGTGAAGAGTGGGACAGCCTGTTCTTCCTGGTGACGTGTGACAGGACCAGAGGAAACGGCTGCAAGCTGCAACAGGAGAGGTTTAGGCTGGATATTAGAAAACATTTCTTCACTGGAAGGGTTATCAAACATTGGAATAGTCTTCCCAGGGCAGTGGTGGAGTCTCCATCCCTGGAGGCTTTTAAATGTCATGTGGACCTGGTGCTTAGGGACATGGTTTAGTGGTGAGCTTGCAGTGTTCGGTCAAAGGTTGGACTGGATGATCTTAAAGGTCTCTTCCAACCAAAGACATTCTGTGATTCTGTGATTATATCTACAGAAAACCCGTCATATAAGAAAGAAAAATCTGCTTCCTGTTTAGAGATTTATTTGTAGCCACTCTTCATTAGAAGGTCAGCACTGACTGACATGAACCCCTGCTACTGTTATGAATTAAGCTATTTCTGTCTATTTGGGACTTAGTTACACTGTAGGATATGGATACAAAAAAATCTCTGAGATGCTTGTGTAACTTATTAATTCTCTCACATAGCTTCAGCCTTTTGGCACAATTTTAAGATTTGAAATGCTACCACCCCTGCTTAATTCCTTCCCCACAGTGACCCTGAAGCTGAATCTGAGATATTTCCGTTCTCAAATTCACATCACTTGATCTGTACTCTGTGCAGATCAAATAAATACCCAGGAATGACTGACATGCTGTTAGTGAGCAATGAGCATTACCTGCTGATAGCAATGTAAAGAACCAAAGTTTAAAGCTCCCTTAACATATAAACCTAAACCAACTTCTTTGCTTAAGATAGTAATTTTAAAACTCTGAACTTTGGAATAGGTGCTCTCTCAATCAATAAGAAAAAGGACATCCATATTCTCCATACACTAGATTCTAGATTTTAGATCTCCCTGTGTTCCACAGGCAAAATTCCTTTCAGAATGAAAGCTGCAAGAATTTGCACATTGGCTTCATATACAAATTATGCAAAGCACAAATGCAAACCAAGAGCTTGAATTTGATCTTTCCCTCAGTGCTTCAGCATCTGATTGCCCTTAAGAGACCTTTTGATTTATAGGCCACTCTTTCAATCACAAACATTAGTGCTTCTTTCCTAGCTGCCCTTCTGAGGTTCCTTTTTCTGGGAGAAGGCAAAACCAGCAGAAACGGTGGAACTTGTACATATTTTCCCTGTCTTGGTGTGGGCATCAATACTCAACTTTAAATGGTAGCTTATTTTCTGGGGTTTTTTTTGTCTTTTCCATGGTTCTGTTACTCAATAGTGAATGTGTGAAACTGGTCTGTAGGACCCTTTAGAAATTTACTGCTTGTTGTTGAATAATAGCATAACATTTAATACAAATTATGTTGAAAATTGATTATATGACTAAAACTGTTGGAATGAAACATCACTTGTATAGCACTGTATTGTATTATAAACTATCATGAAATATTTATTGAACATAGGAAGATGTATAGATAATTGGATACTTTTTTTGTATAAGTCTTCTTTATATACATATTACCTTTTGGATAGCTCATATTTTATGAAGTTCAATTGCTATTTTGTGCTTCTGAAATATTTAAACATCATTTATGTAGCCACAGTGTCGCCATTTGAAATACTACATCTCAGACTTAACCTGAAGTGAACCAGAAAATAAAATGCAAATTAAAAATCCATAATTTTCTTTAATTACCTACAATTGCACATAGCTGAGAAGAGAAAATATTTTTTCAAGTTTCCTGTATTTCTATTGTAAAAGTGTGAAGAAACAAAATGAAATGGATATATAATAAAATAAGTTCTCCACTACTTAATTCTCTGTCTTCTTAGTCTTTAGCTGTCACCATCTTCTGAATATAGAACATTTGAAAAGGATTCACTCTTCAGGATAACTCCCAAGTGATCCCCTTGATTTTATAATGATCTATAAGACATATTAAAGTGCACACTCTAAGGAGAATTTTATGCCTAGATAAAACTTCCCCTAACCCCCACCCCAAACCCTCTCTGATAGTTATCATCTTTAAAAAGAAATGAACTTGAAATTAGTATTTTAGAAAGAAAAAAATAAATTAAATTATTATTTAGATAAATTAGATTGGGGAATCTATGAAGTTTGCATGTTCCATGTTTTATATAATAGAGCATAACGATTTGAGGAAATTGTAATATGGGAAAAGGGATTTCTATTAGTTAGCATAGATAGTATGCTATATTGTATGACTTTAAACAGATAGTATGTGGCAAGGATATAGTTTACTTGATACAAACAGATTAGTAATGATGTCACTCCTCACCAAACAACAGTTCATGTATCACCCACTGTAACTATGCTGCAATTAGTTTTGCAATCAACTCAGATAATTCTCCCAGGTGTGATATGCAGCTCACCCAGATATGTTTTCAGAGTGTGCAAGACATACCTGTGTACTAGGATTATTGAGCATATATCCTTCATATTTTCATGAATATTGATTTTCTTTTTCTTGATGGAATAAAAGTGCCCACAGAAGAGAAAAAAAATCACATTTTTCCAAATACTTAATTCCCTTTGACTTTTGCCTCCCATGTATACTTCTGAGAGTTATCTGTGGAACTGCATCATCGAGTTTTCCCTTCTGACCACTTTCCTTGTACATGGAAGGTCTGGGCATTACTTGCTGGCTGACTGTCTAAGCACTATGAATACAACTGTAAGTGGTTTGAGATCTTGCTCAACTCTCATTTTTTAGAAGAGAACATATGTTTAATAAGCACAATATAAGACATCTTTATATTAAATTAAATTATCATCTTTGCCATGTCATCATTTATAGCTACACTGGACCTGAAGCTCTCTGTAAAATGGACGATTCTTGTTCTCTGACATGAACTGCCTGTTTTGGTGTCCTACCTCAAAAGGTCTTCTGTCTCTCTTTACACTTTAAATTACTTATTTTTCCTTTAAATTTTGCCTAGTTCTTTAAAAAAAACATTTTCAGTAGAGGGAAACAAAAGATAATGAAGTCTTTCACATCCTCTTACAGTCTTAACAGTTATTTTTCACTCTGAGATATCCATATTAAAAGTGAATAAAGAATTCTATTCTGTGTTTGACTGTTCACTAGGATTTTCAGATATGTAATTCCTAATTCTATCCAGCTTGATAGTGTTACATTTCCAGAGCGTTAAGATTGGGATTTATTTACATAACTCCATTATCATGGCATGAATTGTGTAGCTATTAAATTTTCTGTCTGTTTACAGTTTGGATTAAACCAATAATATGAAAATTTAAAAGATCAAAATTATTTTTCAATAGCTTCATGACTTCAGACCACAAGTTCTTTATAAGGTGTTTGCATATACTGGCTATATTACATAGCTGTATTTTTTTCCTATTGTTTTTAAATTAATTTAAACATTTATTATGAGGTATTTAGGACTAATAGGCATAATTAAGTTACAGATTAGATTTCATGTGATGTTTTTAATTCCTCAGTTTACAAACAACATAATTTGCTCTCAGTCTTTTCAGCTTCTCATATGAAATTTTGTACCCTCTGCATCTTCCATTTTGTGATAGGTTAAGGATTCACAAAATTTACTTACCACATTCTCAGTTCTAAGAAGAACCCAGAATTTGTCCTGTCTGAATACATACAGGGAAATGTTTGCATTGCTGTTGCATCTGCATGGGCCTTGCCATGTTCCTCAGATGGAAAGCTTCTACTTATTTTACAAAGCCAGCTTCTTATTGAAATCTGTAGTTTCTATTCATCAGTATTTGTTAGTTAAAAATGAGGAGGTGGTCTCAAAATTCAGTATTGCATTAAAGAAGACCTATTTTTTTTCTTTAGCTGACTGTAAAAGCTTACAATTGGCAGTAACTTTTCTCTTGCATAAAACCAGCAAGAAGAGTAAAGTTGGTGTGGAAGTGAATTTTGTTAATATGAACACTGACTAGTTAACAGAATACCGTGGTAGAAAAGACCAGAGGATAACAATGCTAATTTAAAGTTACAGGAGATTTCCCGCTAAGAGTAAAGGTTAACTGGCAATCTGGAGCACTAATTTTTTTCCAGTTTAACATGTTCCTTTAAAATGATCTCAAAGCTTCTTTTTTTTGAGACTTTGGAAGTCTCAGAAATTTGAAGTCTGCTACTGACCTTAGGTATTTTATGATTGTCTTCAGTGGAAATAGGATTTCATCCATAGTGCACAAGACTGAAATAATAGCACATTCCCTTAATATTTTTCCCCAGCTCTTCCAGTTCTGGGAATTTGCCAAATAAAAGATTTCAGGAGTAGTACACCAAGAGAGGAAAGCAACTGCCAGCTCTAAGTAACCCTCTTCATTGGGACCCTAAGATGTGTAGCAAGATCTTTTCTACTTTTCTTTGAAAAATGAAAAAAACCACACTTCACAAGGGAAGGAGATGAAGATAAATTATAAAAATATACATATGTATGTATATCAGAGCTAAGAAAAAATGTGCTGAATACAGTCACAAACACACGTACACAGTAATCCCCAAATAACATCCTCTGATATATCATTAGGTTGCATCTGCATGAAATAATTATGAATCAGAACAAGAAAGTTTATAGACAGTACAATAACAAAAATACTAGAAATTATATTGGGACTACACACTTTGTACAGCTGCACTTAACAACAAAATGGCTCTCCAGTTCTTCATTACAAAGTAAAATTCTTGAAAAGTGTATGTATGAGAGTGTATGTATGTGTATTTTAGCAAATAAACTTACATCTATGATATGTATATTTTCATGTATGATGTAGATAAGGCTTTCTATTTAAGATCATTCAACATTTATACTTGAGTCTTCATATGTCCAATTCTATGGGAGGTTGGGGGACTATACGTCCCATGGTGATTAGATAACAGCAGCAAATAAAAACTGTTGATGCCAATACTAATTATGTTATATTTAGGAAAAATAATAACACCAACAATTTACTGAGTCAATTGCAGGTAAGTTTTTAATTTCCCAGGCTACTGAAAATAAATGGTTTTGCTGTCAATCGTCATATTCACAATAAGCAAGTCTTACCTTCCTCTCCAATTCTAATCCAGTGAAACCAGATGTCATGGTTTCTCTATGTAATTGAATCACCTTGAGAACTCCTACTTTTTTGTTTGTTTGGGTTTGGCTTGTTTTCAACTTATGGATACGTTTCTCGTACATTATTACCATTTCCACAGGTTTCTTTATCTCAAGCCTGGGATAACTACTAAACTCAGTTTGTATTTTATATATTTTTGAACTCTTTACTTTCACAGAGACAAGTATGATTACTCTAATTAGCACTCTTTCATTAATATTGATGGAAATGACATACTATTCATTTACACTTTTAAAACAAAATTCTCATAACTATTAAATAACTTTACAGATAAAAAACAAATAGGAAAAGAAAAAAGTTTTTTGCTCATAATTATTATGAATTCAATATAGGCCATGACTCCAGTAAATCCTTTAAAATACTACTAGTTCCATAAAGCGAAAGGTTTTCTTGATGGTTTTGCAGCATCAAAATAACAATTCTTCTATAAAGGATATAGCAATTCATCTAATATCTTTATTAAAAAGGGAATGCTTCTCTGTTTTCAGCTTTGCATTTTATGTAAATCCATTCATAAGCACATGTAACTATATTTAATCTAGTTTACATGCTGTTGGGGATATTCCACATAAATGTGTTCATAGAGGATCAAAACTCTGATTTTATTCAGGTGAATTAATTTTCTTTGGTCAAAGTATTTGAAAGTGTTGACAAAAATGACGAACTCATGGAAAAGAGCCATACCATTTAGCGATTTTGTTTCATATTATGGCCTATACATCAACTATTGCTGATGTAAATATAAATCTTCTCACTGAATCAGAATTTCCTGTAAATATTCAGGTAAATAAGCCTTAGGCACTCTTTGCATCTATTTCTTGTTCTTCCAATGCTATCTATAGCTTTAAACATTTTCCATTGTGAAACACTGGGGAAAGGACTATATGCAGATAAAGGAACATTACTAGGTAATAGAAATTCTTACTCTTATTCTTATTAAACATTATACATTTGGTAGACACAGCTTTCAAAAAGGCATACTTCAACATACAGGTATGCAGTTTTAGAATTTGTGTCCTTTTTAAAGTAGAGCAAGGGTTTTCAGAAACCTGAACCTGACACTCCTTTTGTACTGAGGCTGAGATTGATTTTATATCTTTATTAGATGCACCATATTGAACATTTTATTAAAGCATCTGAACTGGGGGCATATTAACTATAGGCTCTATGTATAGTGGCAGTGATCTGGCTCTCAAAGTCTTGTAGGGTCACCCATCTCTTTTAATCGTCATGAATGTAATCTAAGCCATCTGTGCTTCTAATTTGGATGCCACAAAAACTAGCACATATAAACATTTTTAAATATCTCCAGTCTCCTCCTTCCTGGCATGAATAATTACTATTTTTTGAAATAAGTTAACACAAAGGGACACATATGCTAGGTATTGTCAAAAGTAATCTGAAAACCAAATAGTGTTATTTTTTAAGTCAGAAATAATACATTTTAGATCTTGACTTGGGTCATTCAGTTTAGTCACACATTTTGAAATGTCATAGCCAGCCATTCCATGGCCTTGGGTATTCCAGAAAAAATAAACAAGTTAATCCCATTAAAGTAAGATAAATACTTCAGTGTTTTAAAAATATTGGTTTGCTGTAAATTTCAGCAGAGTTAATGCAGCATTTAATGATATATTTTGTAGAATTTATGATTTAAGATTCTCACCAGAAATCCCTATTCAAATCAGAAAATACGAAAGTTCTGAGAACTACACATACTAGCCTGGGAAGCATGCTAACATGAATGGACACATCAACTATTAATTTATAATCTTTATCTGTATTATCTCACATTTTGTGTTAGAAGTGTTACAATCACAGTTTTCCTTATAAACTTTGTTTCCTGAAAATTGAGGTAGCTGTGATACATGCAATAGTCTTTCACCAACAAGTAAAATAATAAGAACTGTGCAGTGTTTTAGCTGAGTTATGGCAACCTATACTAGTTCTGAAGGCCATTGGCATTGTTCTTGTTGTCTAAATTTCCAGTGAAAAAGAGAACATATCTGTGTTGACTTACAAAGCTACTGGTTTGCTCAAGGATAGCAAGCACAGAAAATGATGAACAAGTGGTAATCTTTCAAAACAAGATATAAAAACTTTCTCTGTACTAAGAGAGAACTATAGGAAGAATGATTTCCTTGGAAAGAATACTAAAAAAGTTCCAAGAAAAACTCCTGTAGAAAACAAGAATGTATCTATTTGTTAAAGAGTTGCAAATTGGTAGGTATAACTTTTGCAATGCTGTTGACACATAAAGGAAGGGATGCTTCCAGTCTAAACTTCAAGGTGTGTAATAAATAAACTGTAAGTGCAGACAGATGTTTCAGTTTGCTGACTACTTTCTGAGTGTTGCTTCCCACATCATAGTAAAAAGTATTCTAAAGAAGACTGGCAGTGCTCTTAGAAAATGTTGCTGAAAATGAGTTCTTCACAGCTTCAGTGCATTCTTATATATAGCAAACAGCCCATGGACAGCTTTTATTTCAAAGAAAGTATGAACAAGGAAGAATTAATTTTGGCCATTCCTATATACGTTTCTTGTCAATTGATGGAGGTACAGATACTAATATACCTCTAGTTGTTTGTCTTCTGGCTCTGTTTTCTATTTTAGCTTACTATTCTGCTCTTAACTCTGTAGTACTGATTTTGATGAGCAAATAGGCTTTTCAAACCAGTAGTTGAAAACTGCTTATCTACAGATGCCATCCATGTCTGCATGTTTCTGTGGGTGGAAGAATCGTGCTATTATTGTGTCATAAATATTTGACAAAACAGGAGTGGATTGAAACAGATGTTGATTAGATTAACTAGATTTAATATGGTTTCTTGAACCAATTGTTTTCACTATAACATGGAGTTTGATACTGATATAAAGACCAGTCATTTTTTCAGACCTTCATGAACTGTCAGAATTTATAGATAATTTTGTTTATATCTGATATGACACTTTCAGGGTTTTTTTCCTCCTAAACTTATCAAGTTAGCCTGAACAAAGCACACTCTGCAGACGGAGCAAACATACTTGAAGTAGGAATTATTGGAAGATTCACTAAAAACCCACACTATTCTAAATAAAATATTAACATAGATAAAATCTGTACATACTATTTTGTTGTCTCACTGAAAGTGAGCTTTTGCATAGCTAAAAAATAGCTTATGATTTGAGACAGGGAAGGATGAGAACTTTCCTACATGGACAGTCTCAACTTTTGCATCCACATGATAGGTGTTTCATATATGTGAATTCATATATATTAGTAGAAAAGTATCTTCTTTATGACAGAGAGAAAGTATGGACAGAATTTTTCTTGGAAGGGTGTCTGAGAAGTGAGTGTTATGACCTACTCTAGAATTTCAGCTGCCCATAAACACTTTGATCAGTTTCATACATATCTAGCCAAATTTTAATATTGTCCCACTGATAAAAGATTGCAGGCATTATCAAGTTCAGTGTGAATGACAATATTCAGGTGTTTAGAATGTCAGAAAAAAAAATATAAATGTTGAAAGGAAGACATCACAAAGCTTTTCACTATTTTACTACTTAAACATTTGATCAAACTGGTGTTTTTATCTGTTTAGGAACTTTCCAAATAAATCTACATGAGAATATAGCTCCTTAAAAATGTGATTTGACATAGATTTTAGGCTATTTCTAAAAGGAGAAATGACATTTATTTTTTTTTTTCCAATCAAAGGACTTATTTCCAATGACAGAAAGTACTTTTGTCCTGAAGAAGTTGGCAGCTTCTTAGCTGAATGTTAATTCTTCTTTTCATTAATCACAGTCTATTTTTAAATCATAGGCATTTTATTAATCATACACTATTTATATCAATTTACTGATCTTCATAATTAAATGTAGAGATTAGAATATATTTTATATTACACTGCAGAGTTCTTTTATTATTCTTGAATGAGAAAGTAGCAAAAAAAGCATAAAGGAAAACTGTACTCATTTTTTTTACATAATATTCTCTGAAACATCACCTTAATTGAAACCAGAATTTTTATTTCAGTTTATTTGGATCTGACCCTTTAAAACAGTCCTCAGAAACAAAACACTTAGCCAAACAAGTTCTGTCATTTAATGTGATAAAAAAGACCTTTGTGTAAGGACTGAGACATTTTTGTTCCTGTTTTTTATATCTGATACTTTTGAGGATTTTGTTTCTTCTAGTAAACACCCAAATTTCCTTTATCTGTTGCTTCAGCTTTCTGAAGAGAGATAAGCTCACTTTTGCTACATTACTGTTAAGATGTCATGCTTTCTTAAAAAAAGGCACTAGAAGAACACAGAAAGTTCTCACTAATTTGAGTCATTGGATTAATCTACTTCTAATGCATTTAGTGTCTCTCACATACCCTTTGAACTCATTAAGAGATCTGTCATTGACAGCAATGAAGGTATGACTATGATGTATATACATAAAATTATATACATAGTTAAAGGTTTGTTAGACTGAAGCCATTGGTTGTAGTATAACAGAGAGTGGGGGCTTTACTGACATTATTTTTAATAATTTTACATCACTGGAACTAGTAAACAGGAACTAGGAGATAATAATCCTCTTTAATATCTTTACATCACACGTGTTTCTGATGTCTCAGTGTAGGCTAGTGCTCAACGTAAACTGCTTAGAATATAAACATGAATAAAAAACACATGCAAAATCTCGTTCACTTTTTTTTTTGGTCATTCTTTTTCAGTATAAAATTTCGAATAAATTAAAAACAAAAATATGACACTGAATCTGATCATTTTATGTATAAAGAAATCTCATAGCCTGTGAAAAGAAAAATGAGAGAAATTACATTATCTTAAAAAATTTATGCTGTACTTGAATATTTCTTATTATAGATACAAAGCTTACAAGCACACCAACAACAGATAGGCCATCAAACTCCCACTTTAAATCACAAAATTTCATTTAATGCCTTCCTCAGAAAAATAACAACTACAATTTGCACTTAAATACAGTTATACCAAGCAGATAACAAATGGTTCATGGATTTAAACTGTCCGTGGATAAATCACAACATTCATTTTCACCTGCCAAATGTTTGGATCATATGTTGTCTGTGCAGTCACAGAATGTACTTGGAATAAATTCTGTTGTAAAATGCCCAATACTTGACAATATATTATTCTAACATACTGTATTGAATTAGCCTAGAAGGAACATACTGATGCACTAGTATAATGGTTTTCAGATCAGACATCTTTTATCAACCACATAGTTAATATCCATTCTTAAATTCAAAGAGTGGACGGAAGTGAAGGGTAAACACCAAAGTCTGCCATGCTTATGACTTTTAATAGTGAAGTTGGTCAACCATCTGTATTTAATTTGGCTGCTTCAGTATGTCTTTTGTTTTCTCTGTTAATGAGTACAAACTTACTGTGCAATTCTGCATGCAGTAAATTACAGTATGATGGCTGATGTTGTCAGTGATACGCTGGGTATTGATTCTGAAAACTGAAGAATGACATTTAACAGAATAGCCTATCTGGAACTGGATGAGTTTTGCTAAAAAAATGAACATGAAAACCAACTGAAGGTTCTTGTTATCTTTAAAGCAAAAATTGTCAGAAAGAGTGGGTCAGAAGAGACATGCTGATATCTCTGAATTAGTTTAGAATATAGTATTGCATGACAGGTTTAATAAACAGTAGTCGTTTGCTACACTAAACTCACAGTTACTTGGAACACAAGATCACTTCTAGCATCAGAGAGTCTTTGGGACTATAGCTTCAATGAATGCCAACGTTACTATGATTCTTTGTGCGTTTTATAGTACAGTACCTCATTTAGAAGCCCAAACTGTCATATTTTTTGTTGATATTATGATTTTTAGAAGAAGTAAGAGATATGCTCAAGGTGTGCATAAAGGTCTGTTAGTAAAAGAACTGATGTCGGTCTTTAATTCCAGACTTGCAACACTGTGCAATTCTCCTACTGCTCCAGATTGTCATTTACAAGATCACATTTACAACTGTGGTCAAAACTTTAAGCTATCATGGACTGATGTCATTTGAGTTTTGATATACAGAACAAGATATTTACTACTTTTAGCTTTTTTATTTACTTTCTGGTTTAATTCAAATCAGCTACTTGATGGACAAAGACAACTCAATAAATTATAAGCATAATAAATAAGCATATAAGCATAATAAATTCTAAGCATAATTCTGTTTGGCTTCAGAGTTTCTGATGGCTGTTTCTTGGGAAATTGACCTTTCTTAAGTTACAATACTTATTTTCAATATTATATTGAAATACTATATTTATTAATTTTAATATTATATTGAAATTCTCTCTTTTTTTTTTTTTTTTTTTTTTTTTTTCTCTTCACAAGCAAAATAAGAAACACTCTTTGTCTTTTTTCTTGC
>WTSP01022664.1:98110-108809 GCA_025331215.1 Actenoides lindsayi
AAAAGAAAAGAAAAGAAAAGAAAAGAAAAGAAAAGAAAAGAAAAGAAAAGAAAAGAAAAGAAAAGAAAAGAAAAGAGTGTGAAAAGTTGCACAACATACTGTAAAAGTTTTCATTTATTTTAAAACACAGATAAATGAGGAGATAGTGTCATAACCATGCAACTAGAGTACTTTTTCACATATGGGAAATTAAAATACAGTTCCTTCCTGTGCTTTAGGAGTTTCAAGCAGACTAGCAGAGTGGTAACTGACTGGATTGGAAAGTGGGGAAGAGAATACCAAATTTCCCCAGATGGATAAAATGATAGTACTTTATGTGGGAAAGAATTTGTAAAGGACAGAGAAAGAGTGGGAAGAAGCTATGTATCCCAGTAACTGTACAGAGCACTAATCTAGGAAATGGGATAATCATCTGTATTTCAGATTGGTCTAGGAACAGTACACATTATTACATATTCTCTTTAAGCAAACCTATTTCAATTGCATAATATGATAATACCTATGACAAATTTTGTGTGTCGGCAGTTGTTTTTAAAAGTAATATAAATAATAGAGTTCCTTTTCTGATTGAAATAATTACTCTCCATTCTGCCTAGCTAATATTTTCCCTTAAATATGAAAATTGATAAAACATAGGAATTAGGAAAATGAAGGACTCAAAAAGATCATGAGTCTTTTCGTCCAACACCTGAGTTGCAAGATTGCTAGACTATATTATTCTTGATCAATGGTCTTCTAAATTGTTTATGTAAAGATCTAATGAAACCTTGATTCCACCACTGTGCATGTTCCTTATAGGTGCATAATTAATTTTACAGTGAGAACATATTTTGTATTTTCTGATCTGTAATTTTTAGCTGTAATTTAAGATAATTCCTTATTGTTCTGTGTAGAAGAATGAATAAAACTTCACCATCTTTCTCATTACAATCTTTTAATTGAAGACTGTTATATTACTTCAGTATTTTTTCCTTAGAAAATAAACATTAAATGAATCTCTCTTTGTAGTTTATGCTTTCTTAACCTTTTATCAAAGCAGTTGCTCTCAAAAAATTTCTCTTATAGTTTCTGTAATCAGTCACTATCGTTTTAATTTCTCATGATCAAACTCAGGAAAGCTGATAGAACAGAAAAACAATTATCTTAGTATATTGCTTAAAAGCATTCCTATTAATACATCCTGGAATGAGACGGCTTTATTTTGCAAGCCACAATAATTGTCATTTACTTTACCTGTGGACACTTGATTTCTCTTTCAGAATACAGTGTTCTGTATTGCAAAAAATTAAGTTGGTTTGTTAGTATTGTTCTAAAGCATTATGAGATTGTTTTGAAATCTAATTCAGTCATTCAGAAGTCTTCCTGACTCTTTCTAACTTGGTGTGACTGACGAAGTTTCCCAGTGTAGTGTTTCACTGTTTAAATTAACAAACACTTTAAATAGAGGTAAGAGTCATACAGACTCCTGGTTTTGCTGTTTGAAATGGTCTCAAAATGTGCTAAGAATTTTTTTTTTTTTAAATCACTGCTTGCAGATGGCTTTTCTGCCAGTTTTATACTCACCACAGAACAATTTAATTGATCTCACATTTTTCTAGCTTGCATATGGCAATGCTGCATGAACTGCCTCTTACTACATGAAATCTATATCATACCTGATACTTCCTCCCAATTCACTAGTTATCCTACCATGGAAAAAAAAATAACTTTCTTTGATAAAATTTGGGGATTACACATCTATGTTGGCTATTTCTTACCACCTTATTATACAGTAGCTTATTACATAACAATATAGCCAAAACATTAATAATTCTACCTGAGTACTTCTTTCTAGGTGTGAATACTTAATTTTCCTTATCTATTATGGTGAGATTTAATACAGGTTTTTATCTGTTAAATAACCACATTTTTCAAATTGCAATTAATTTTATTAAAAAATATAAAAATATCAAGAACTTTTTGATTTGGCATTTGGACACCTTGGCATGTATCCCTCAGAATGAAGAGTTATGACAATGCAGCTTTTTCCTCTACCATGTGGTAATCAAGTAATTGATAATTTCCTTCTGTGTTTGTGGTCATTAACAATGTTATTATTTTCAAGAGTCTATCAAATTTTCATAGCAATATAATTGTTAACTGTTTTTTAGGTGTTTATTAATCCAATCAGGGCAATGATATATTAAAATTTCTTGTAAATGGAGGACTTCATCAAAGTCTTATTTTTATTCCATTTTACTGGTCAAATTTTTGGCTGAGACTTTGGTTTAGAGAAGTGCAATACAGATGTTTGACTACTGAACTGAAAAGTAGGAGATTCAGAAACATATAAGTAGAGAAAAGGATGTTATATAGTAGTAATAATAAAAACTTCTCTCCTACACTGATTTACAAATATGTATTCACAGAATTTAAAGGGAATAATTCTGTATCATGTAGGTTCTATGGGTTTAGTATTCTGAAGACAGGCAGCATTTTCTGCTCATTACTGACTTTTTTGTGAAAAGAATTTTGAACGTGATCCAGGTACCCATCATGTCAACCAGAATTATCATTAATAAGAGAACTGCTACCTGAATTCTGTATAAGAACTAGAGGTTCTTTAACAGTGTGAGGCCGTATATAAAGAACTACTGATTGGTTTGTGAACCAAGGAAGACCCTGCTGAGATTGAATTGCTGTTTTTGAGGCCTGTAAGAGAAACTGTTACTGCAAGATGATTATCTAGCTTGTGTAAATGGAAGTACAGGATTTCTGTTCAGATAGACATGCTTCTTTTCTGATAAGGGACAACGTTTAAAGAAGAAAGGCTGTTACTAAAGGATGCTTCTTGTAAGCAATTGCATCCATTAAGATCCTGATCCCTCAAATACCCATATCAGAATAACGATGAGTTGACTGTGTACCTATTTTTTTTTTGCAATAGTATTACACTTTAAAACTTTTTTTTTTTTTTTTTTTTTTTTCTGAAGCGAGTTGAAAGCTTAAAGAAGTGGAAAAGAAAATTAAAAAAAAGATGTATACTTATTTACTTGCGATGTTGAAAAGAAAATAATATTTTTGCATTATTCAATTTTAAGTTTCAAGACAGTCTTTTCTGAGACAGATTGAAAAAGTCTTGCTGAAGTGGAAGAATGTAAAATCCAGTCCCTGAAAGTGAAAAGGTAATCAGGAAGAAATTGAAGCATCATGGGAAAATGACTAAACAAGAATTCATGCAAGAAATTATTTGATATTGAAAAGATGGAGTAAAAAATTTGCGAAATCACATTAATAAATCTGAAGTTATTGGAAAACTAGTTTGCATATATTTTGGAACATCAGAAAGGCACCAAAATAATTCTGTTAAAATACATTTTAAGTTATACCGAGGTAAAACATTAGACATTCTTTGGCATTAAATTTCCATTGTGTTCTAATTTTGAGCAGCAAATCAGATTTTGAGGGAAAAAAGAGTTTTAGGATCTCATGAACTTTAATTCAGACTTTGAAACAAAAAGTGCATTTAGTGAAATATCTTTATTTTTCAATGATGATTTATAAATATTGAGCAACTTATTTTGTATGACAACTGTATGTTAATCTACGTGGCCATTTTTAGCTAATATATTTATCTGTCTCTCTCTCCATCCATCCATCCATCCATCCATCCATCCATCCATCCATCCATCCACCTATCCATCCATTCATTCATTATTGTTTCTGTTCCGGTCAAATATTTCACTGGAATAATATTTTGCACCTTGATCATCCAATTCAACTAAAATTATGAGTGAAGTGTAACAATTAATTAAGTACACACTTAGCTTTAGGAGCCTTTCTTTCCATTCATATCTCATTGAGTTACACATATTACATTTTTCAGAATGATAAAAGAGAAATAATATTATTACTAAAAGTCATTACTTTCTGGACTTTAACTGTGCAGACATGCTCCAGGACCTTTATAGTCAAGGGGTTTTTTAGATTTAGTATTCTCAGTAAATTAAGTGCACATGTTTTATTAAAAAAAAAATATGGAGATATGAAAAGAATAATCTGGGGTTAAAATTTAGAAAATACTTGTAACTTCAAACATTTCTTAACCTTGATATAACAGTTAATGAAATGCATCTATTTTTGTTTACATGTGAAATTTTGCACTTCAGTATGACTTGATCCCACAAGCCTTATTTGGGCAAAGCTCCCATTGAGTCACTGGCACTATAAGAATCACATGACTAATAAATATACTTACAGGGAAATCTTAACTATAGGTTGAATACTTCACTGAATAATTTCCAGATTAAGTCTCCAAAATATTTCACAATGATAGGAGAATTCTAGTGAAGTATAAAGGTGTTTAACTTCATATAAATCATAGTTCACTTCTGTGATATAACTTTCCCTAAAGCTCTGAATGCATCATTGTATGTGCTGTGAACAGATTAAAGTAGTATTATCTTCCTACAGGCAAAATTAAGGCAGTTCTTCTAATTTATGGCATACAAATTCATTCAGTATTTCTGACAGTTGTAATGAAAATAAAGGTCAAGTTGTACCCTGTGGTACCTCTATTCATTCAACTTTGGCATTTGAAAAATACGTTTAATCAAAATTTTCAAAGTTATGGCTTTATAAATTACTATTTCTGAACTTTGATTTGTAATTTACATTACTTTTTTTACCCTCTTCATCATGTACATAATTATATACCCAATTTAAAGATTATGAACAGTTTTGAAGAAGTTCAGGTCTTGCACCCAGGTGAGCTCTTGCTTCTTTTCCTACTCTGTGGTTTCCAGTACTGGAATAAACCATAAAGGTTTATCTCCACTTCTCCTTGAAATCCTGAAGAACTACTTATTATGCAACAAACACATGCACACAAAAAAGATCTCCATGTTTTCTGCTGATTTCAAAATGTTCAGTCATCTGAAAAAAAGATACATGGCTAGTGAGTCTGAAGTTGACCTTTGTACACTGAACCCACATTTGAGTTGAGTTTTTTATTTGCTAATTATAGATGATACACCTCAGTAAAAAACAGATGGTAGACAGAGAAAAACAGCAACCTGCAGAGGCAAAGAGAATTTACTTTGAAATATAATCAATGTTAAGAACAAATTATGAGGGCTATTGTTCATAGCCCAAATTAGAGTACAGAATATTATTTAGAAAGGAAAAAGTAAACTCCAAACAAACAAAAGAATGTAGTAAATACAAGCTAAGAGTTAAGTAGATCATCACAGCCAACAGATTTTATCTTAAGGTTAAAAAATCAAACCCTTTCAGAATAATTTAGAAGGTTGTAAAGCATGATGAAATGGAATAAAAATAAATATAACCTTTTTTTTTTTTTAAGTAATATAGTACAAAAGATTATCAAGTTTCAGGTTTTGTTTTGTTTTTCAGAAAAAAAAAAAAAGTATGCCTTGAAAGGAGGAAAAGAATGGGTAAATCAAATAGAATAAGGGAGCTGTAGACTATATGTGAAACTAGAAGTCAGAAGGAGAATTTTGGAATTGTTTAGTTCTCCATAGTTAAAAAAAAAAGTTTTACCTCTCTGCAGAATATACTTTATGAGTATTTCCTCTCATTTACACTGTTATGTTGGGGATGCTTTTATCTTATCTGTGATGTATATAGACTGTTTCCTGTAATAATATCCTTTTCTGACATGCTCTTTCAGTGAATTTTCCTATGCTTTTTAGTGATCTTTTTAATCTTTACATGGTGTCAAGACAATCATCCTAAAATAATTTCTCTTCATCTTGTCTTTCTCTACATACAAGGAACAAGAAATCAAGTAGTCCAAGAACTGCACAAAACCCTCTGCCTCCAAAGCGGCAGACTTGGAACCTCTATGTGGAGGAGAGATAGGATGAAGCCTCAGACAAGCTTTTGCTGAGACTAATCATGTAGTGCAGATGAGTACGTAACCTCAGCACACATAGGTGTCAGTGAACAACTATTGAAGTCCTACTGGTAAAGTTTGACAAAATTTCTGAATCTGACAGGATCTTAGAAGTCTACTGCTTCTGACTGTAGGTCATCAGCATAGACATAGGATGTAGCTTCCAGCGGCATGAACAAACAATTGTAACTACTGGTGTATGGAGAACACCAGTCTGATAGTATAACAAGACTACAGAAAGATGTTGGACAGTTACTCAGAGCAGTATCATTGAACTTCAACCCTATTCATGTTACCTGGATAGCTGTGGTTAGTGTCAAGGCCCTGAGAGCATCCTGAGAGCATCCCCTCTCCTGACAATCTGACTGCTGGGGCTGAGGCCACATCAGAGAGAGTGCAGATGAAGGTGGATATCTTCATTTGCTTACCTGGGACAGGTGCTCCCGGAACAGTGTTGTGGGACTGTAGTCCTGGAGCTCAGGAACTGGAACTCTGTCTTAACATCCACAGTCTTTTTTTCTAACAGTTCATAAGCAGAATTCTTCTCTGTTCTGCATACATTGATGCTAATAAGTCTAAATTTTCCCTTTGTATTTCTTATCACATTGCAATCAGATTGATTTTGTCACTACTATAGGTTTACACTTACTTCTTCAGACTCTAATGTTCATAGAGAATACTAGAGGATCAAATCTAACAAAAGATTTATTTTTTTTTTAACTGAACAGGGTTAAACATATATTATTTAGGAAATGGCCATGCTAATAATGAGAAAAAAAATCTGTGTGTTACAACAGAAGGCTTAAAGCCTTACTGTGTATTTGTGACTGCTTTCTATCTATACCTATGATGATACCTGTAGTGATGAATCTCCCATATATAACTTTAAGTTGTGAAATTTAGGATCTTACTATGTTCAGATAAGACTACTGCAAAGTAAATGGTCTTTTTCTTCTGTATCCCCCCAAAAATGTTCTATTTTCCCCTTCTTTCCAAGCATGAGAAAAGACTTGATAAATAAATGAATATTCTAATTTTATTATGAAGAATTTTATTAATGAATCTTCTAATTTTTTTTGTTGGTGGTGTTTATTAGTTTACCAAACTCAAGTACTGGTGAGCATTCAAAGAATATATTGCTTTTGATTGCTTGACATAAATATTTTAAGCCATGTTTAGACAAAAAAATTCTGCTTACAATATTGTTCTTCTGGAGTTATAATTAGACTCACAGTTAGCACTCTGTTTTAAAAAAGAAATAATCAGCATCATTTATAAGTGAATAAGATGATAACTTTTACCTGGAATATGACTGCATTAAATGTGTAATGCCAAATGCATGTGTGATTTGTGTTGCTCAGAAAGTGGATAGTTTCATTTCTCAGTTGCTAGAATTTCTGAATGACCTTTGGGATTAGTTCCAGTTAAAATGTGCTGAAATAGCCTAAATTAGATGTATATAACTGTCTAAAAGCTTTAGTAATATACATCAGTCATTTTATGAGGAGAGTTAAAATGCACAACAGTATAATTATAATGGGTCACAAGGCCCCTCATTAGTGAAAATTTTTAAGGCAGTTGGAGCAGATCACATGCAGAAGTGAGACAATCATGCAAGGAAAAGCCAATAAGACAACTGCAATCACTTATAAAAACTCTGGATAATAATAAATGTGGTGGGTTAACCCTGGCTGGATGCCAAGTACCCATCAAAGCCATTCTATCACTCCTCTTTTCAGGGGAAAGAAAATATAACAAAAGTCTCATGGGTTGACATAAGGGCAGGGAGATCTCTCACCTATTACTGTCATGGACAAAACAGCCTCAATTTGGGGAAAATTAATTTAATTTATTACCAAACAAATCAGAGTAGGTTAATGAGATATTAAAAAAAAAAATAAAAAATTAAAACATCTTCCCCCAACCCCTCTGTTCTTTCCAAACTTAACTTTACTCCCAACTTCTCTACCTCCTCGCCCCAAGTGGCATAAAGGGATGGAGAATGGGGGTTGTGGTGAGTTCATCATACGTTGTTTCTGCTGTTCCTTCTTCCTCAGAGGAAGGACTCTTCGTACTCTTACCCTGATCCATCATGGGGTTTCCACCCACGGGAGACAGTTCTGCACAAACTTCTCCAATGTGATTCCTTCCCTCAGGCTTCAATTCTTCATGAACTGCTCCAGAGCAGGTCCCTTCAACTGGGTGCAGACCTTCAGGTACAAACTGTTCCAGAGTGGGTCCCCCATGGGATCACAAGTGATAGCCTCCCTCAGGCATCATCTGCTCCATCATGGGGTCATCTACAGGCTACAGGTGGATATCTGCTCCACCATTAATCTCTATTGTCTGCAGGGGGACAGACTGCCTTACCATCATCTTCACCGAGGGCTGCAGGGGAATCTCCACTCCAGCACCTGAAGCACCTCATCCTCCTCTTTCTTCACTGACCTTGATGTTTGTATAGTTGTTCCTCTCTTCTTTGACTGCACTTGCTGTAGCAGTTTTTTTCCTCCTTCTTAAATATGTTATCACAGAGGTGTTACCACCATCACTGAAGTGCTCAGCCTTGGCTAGCCACAGGTCCATCTTGGAACCTACTGAAATTAGATCTATCACACATGTAAGCTATCCATGCTAAATGAAATAATTTATTTATACTTTGTGGATGACATTGCCATGTATCAAAGAACAGAATGTGCTTCATGTGTCTTTCTTTAATACTTCTTTTGTGGTGGACTTGAGAGCAGAGGACACATCTTGACCTGATTATGCAAGTCTTATTTGTTGCTGATAAATATACCCATAGTAGCCTCCAACAAGATCATGTCACATCTCAACTGCTGTCATCACGAAACCTCCTGCACAAGGATGATTTCAATTATCCAAGCTTTCCTCAGCCACTCAGACTGAAGGAGTTCCACCTTGCCTTTACACAGAATATGTAATAAAATCAGGTTATATTTTAACTTAGCACATTCCCCATATTAACATCAGGCTCCTAGAGAAATAGGAAGTGTCGGTGCCAACTTAATTCTGAATCAGGACTTTGAAGATGCTTGTACTGTCTTCTATAACTAGTACCATCTACTGGCACAAAGACCATGGATATGATCTTTCACTTCCTGAGACAATTCTGTTAGACTCATTAATGTTTACTGCTGCACCTCAGCAGTATTTATAAGGTACATTATAAAGTAGGCACACAGTGCAGGGGTAAACATAGAGAATAATTCTGGTTGGAAGGGATCTAAGGAGATCTCTAGTTCACTTTTCTTCTCACAGCAGGGTCACCTAAGAGGCCAAACAAGGTTGCTCAGGGCTTTATCCTACTGGATGTTGAAAACCTTCAAGGTTTAGAAGGGGTGTGATTAGTAGGTCGAGGGAGGTTCTCCTCCCCCTCTACTCAGCCCTAATGAGACCATGTCTGGAATATTGTGTCTAGTTCTGGACCCGTCAGTTTAAGGACAGGGAACTGCTTGAAAGAGTCCAGTGCAGAGCCATAAAGATGATTAAGGGAGTGGAGCATCTCCCTTATGAGGAAAGGCTGAGGGAGCTGGGTCTCTTTAGCTTGGAGGAGACTGAAGGGTGACCTTATTCATGATTATAAATATGTAAAGGGTGAGTGTCAGGAGGATGAAGACAGGCTTTTCTCAGGATCATCAAATGATAGGACAAGGGGCAACAAGTGCAAGCTGGAGCATAATAAGTTCCACAGAAACATAAGGAAAAACTTTTTCACTGTGGGGGTGACAGAGGACTGCAACAGAATGCCCAGAGGGGTTGTGGAGTCTCCTTCTCTGAAGACATTTAAAACCCACCTGGATGCATTCCTATGTGGCCTGCTCTAGGTGGTCCTGCGCTGGCAGGGGTTTGGACTAAGTCCCTTCCAACCCTTAACATTCTGTGATTCTGTGATAGGCTGCACAACCACTAGGGAGAACCCATTCCACTTGGCTGTGGTCATGAGGAAAAGACTCCTCCTCATATCAACTTTTATCCTTTTCTGTTCTTTTGCACCCATATTAAGGCAGGTCTCAAGTACAACCTAATAATAGTATATCTCACATTTTGTGGTTATTATCATCTCCATTTCACATTATAATCTAACATGTGACTATCTTACAAAAAGTAAATTTCTTCACAGAAACATTCAGGAAAATGTTTCCAAGTTGATTTAAACTGTGAGTCTGAAGAGGGTTATTTAACTCTCAGGTTCATAGAAATGTAGAATATTTCTAATAGGACATGACTTCAGAGGTCATCTCATTGAGCTTCCTTCTCAGTTGGGGTCAACACTGACTTTAGATCAGGTTACTCAGGTTTTGTCCACCCAGGTCTTAGAAGCCTGCAGTGGCAGGAGTTACATAACTCCTCTGATAAATTGTTTCAATGTTTAGTTATTTTCACAGTGACTTTTTGTCCTTGTATTCAGTCTGAACTTCCCCTGTTACAGTTTATGATTTTTTTCCACTGATCCACCTACTTATGTATGGATGTAAATGGCCACGTTCTTCCTCTTGATGATCTCTTTGTATGTATTGGAAGGTTGAAATTAGGTTCTTAAATTTGGGTTCCAAAACTGGATATAGCATTCCAGACAGTCAAGCATGGTCAAGCATCATTTATCCTCAGTGTTTCCATACTGTCTATTCCCAAACTTCTTTCACCTTTCATAAGAAGAGAGATCATAGAATCATAGAATGGCTAGGGCTGGAAGTGACCTTTAAAGGTCATCTAGTCCAGCCCCCCTGCAGTGAGCAGGGATACCCTCAACTAGACCAGGCTTCTCAGAGCCTTGTCCAA
>WTSP01022665.1:0-92228 GCA_025331215.1 Actenoides lindsayi
AGATGCAGCAACACATAAATTCAGCAAGAGAAGGCAAAAGAAGCAACTTTATTAATTTATAACCCCGTTTTATATACCCTAGCCCTATAAGGTGATTGGTCAGTGATCAACCATCTCCTAGGGTGATTGGTTAAAGTCCTACAACACCCATTTCAAAATATTTTTCCAATGTACCATAAACAGAATTTAACAAAACACCAGGTGTTGGCGCAACTTACAAAAGCCATCCTACTGGTTCTCATAACTTGTGTGAGAAAGGCAGGACTCGCACCGAATATTGTGAGAACCTGAGAAAATCCCTCTGCTAACAGCTTTTCAGCATCCACAAATATGTAAAATTCCTTCTTATATACACATATATCTACACATGTTCGTTCTTAATATGTCCTCTTGCCTTTAATTGTTGAAGACTTAAGGATACCAGCAAACAATGTGGTTTGGATGTCTAATAAAAGGGTAAGATACATTGCTGAAAGGTCAACAGTTGGTGTTTGGGAGTTCTTGACCCCCTGTGAGCTGATCAGAGTTTGGCTATAGGAAGGTCTATACTCTTTGTGCAAGTCGGCAGCTTAAAAATATTCATCAATTTAGTTACGTGTCCTTTGTTCTCTTGGGCAGTAATTCTACTGTAGTGAGATGGAAGGTGTAACATTAGTTAGTTTCCATGGGATAGGAGGAATGAGATAATCTGTTTTACTAATTTATTTTTTTTTAACTACATGTAACCTGTTTTGGGGTATTAGTGATGTAACATATTAAAATGTGATCATGCATTTGCGAGCAGGAAACATTTAATGGTTCCTGCTTGATTCCTGGCAACACTATGCTATCTGTAATGAGGGGAAAGGTGAAAATAAAAATGACATTTCCTATTTGGCAGATGCTCTGTAGCACTAACAGAAAGTCCAGCAGTCAGATGATTTCAAGACTAGAAATCATAGGACTAGTGAACTGAAAAGGTGCTACTTCTTACTGTCTATTATAGCAGAAGATTCTTTTAATTAAATATGTAAACTAAGATGTGTATGAGCAATAAATATAAAATCATGCTTCACCATTAGTTTGAAACCAGAAATCATCACTGTTTTTTTCCTAGAGACATCCATTTTCAGTGAGAGTGACTCTGGTCTTTCACGTATTACTCATTTTATTTTACAGCAATGTGCTCAGCCTGTAAAGTATAAACCACTAATGATTTTTTTTTCCCATCCATTTTCTTGTATAAGATAATCTTGTTCTCTAAATCTTTTCAGATTCATCAGTTTATGTGCACAACAGGTCTTTGACAGGTCTGTATCTCTTCCTAAAGCAAAAAGCCAGAGGGGAAAAAAAAGATGTTCTTATGTCTAAGGGTTTGAAAATTACTCTGGTCTAGATGCCACTAAAACATAAGTATAACAGTACATATTTTAACATATAACAACATTCCAGACTCTTCAAATTATATTTAAATTCATGCAAGCCTTCTTTTCTGAGTAATTTACCCTCCTGAGATGTATAGAAAAAAGGTGGTATTTTTTCAGTTTTGTACTTTGCAACTTATTGAGGTCCTCAGATTTGTACTTCCTTACATTCTTCCTTTGTACTCATTGCATTTGTGTGGATGAAAATAGATCTGAATTCTGCATTGCTTTGGGGACTTGTTCAAAGAGGATTGACAGCCTCAGAAGGATCTCACCAAAGGCTTCCATTACTTCCAGTCACATCATTAATGAAGACCTTTTGTACATTTTGGTCTTCTGCCTTCCATACGAAGAGAAATAATGATCCTACCTTGGAAAAGGTTTTGAAATTGCCAGGGATGTAGATATTAATCACTGTTATACCTCCTTGCAAGCACTAAGAAATGAAATACCGTTGAACAGAGACTGTATTTTATTATATTTACAACAAAGAAACTGGAATATAACTTTTTTATTTAAAAATCTAGCTACAGATTAAGTTTTGATTGCAGTATTTTGTACTGAAAATAAGAATAATGGAAGCAATTAAGTATTCGTAGTCCTGCTCTCACACAAACACCTTCCATGGTGAGCTTGTTTATGCAACTGAGTGTGCCATACAATTGTTTTTATTACCTTCTTATAAAACAGGCTGTATAAAACACTTTTTTTGATTGTTTCTTTGTGTATTGTTGAGTGTGTTTGCATTCTAAAGGGTTTTGCCTCATTAAACCAATTACCATAAACTTGCTGTAGTTTGCTGCTTTTTTTCACCTTCTCCCTCTGAGCACTAGAAATATCCATAAAGAGCTCTTGCCCAGCTGGCATGTTCTGCATCTCCCAAGGCTAGCAGTGGGAAGCTTCATTCTGAGGACAAAAAAAATATCTGCAGAGATTTTCTTTATCTGGAACATCAAAACAGCAGTGAGCCTGAATGGGGAGAGCGGAAATGCGGTTGAGCTCTGTTGGCTCTAGCAGCCCCTGTCCTCCCTCTTTTTGGCACAAGCAAGAGAAGAGTGGAGATTTCTAAGTACAATCTTTGCCACGTCAGGGGAGGAAATAAAGGAAAGGTGTATGCGTCTGTTATGGGGCAAGATTTTGATTGATCGCCATATGGATTTTGTGGCTTTCACGAGGACAGGGCCATTCTTCACCTCTGACAATGATAGTCTTCACCCTCTGCCCACATCTAGGATTTACTTAATCAGATGGAAGGAACCTCACTATAATACCTCAGGTACCCCTGCTCATCTGGTGAGATGTAATATATATATAACACCTACCAAGGATTTCAGTAGTTTGTTTTCTATGGTGGTGAGGGATGAAGAGAGAGAGCTCTTTATGGTTGTACCTACGTGAGCATAGCTACAAATTGACTGAAAGCATGGTGAAAAAAAAAGTAGAGCCTCTGCTGCAGAGAGGCTGATGAAGTAGTTTCCAGTATTTTTTCCTGAATCAACTTAACAAAAATTTCTTAGAAAAACAGACTTGCAGGTGAAGGAACCTATAGAACATCTACAAGTAAAGGTGACAGGGAACACAGGTAGCTGGGAGCTTTCTGAAATAATGTCCTCAGATCAGCACATGCTGATTTGTCAAACACTGAACTTTAAATAAGACGTTCACTGTTTCAATGAGTTTCTGGTCAAAATAAGAGACTTTGATTTGCTACCTTAGGGCAGCCAGAAGTCCCTGGGTAGGATATTCAGGTCCAAAACAGCAGATCACACATAGGGCTATAATCTAAGTTGACCCAGGGACATGTAAGTCAGAACACCACAACCCAGGTGGGTTCTGGGCTGCTGGCTGTTTCAAAATGAGAATCTCTGCTGTTGGACATGCTCCAACACAGTTTGCATAGGTGCTGAGGCAATCTTTAGGCAAGAGAATGAAAGGGCCTGGGCTGGTTGTCCAGGAATTACATCACTGTGCTGAGAGGAACAGATGGAAGTCCAGGTCTCTTCCCAGATTGACATGCTGTTACTTGCACAAGATGAAACAGATTCAATCAGGGAAATGAGCTAAAGCACTGCACCCTCCTCCATCATACTGAGCTGCTCCTGGACTGCAGCAGATTTTATTCTTATCTATATATGGGAATATTTATTACCCAGTTCTTCAACAGCTGCAGTGAGAGTCTTAAACCCTGGGTGTTGACTGCTCTGAGCAGGCCTTATTTGAAAGGCCTTGGTAGCATCCTGAAGTAGAACAGCAGCAGGGACGTTTTTGAAACTGTGAGATCTTTCACTCTGCAGAGAGACCATTTTTTTCCAATCCAGTTCTAATAAGGAATAAGTTGTTGAACAATAAAATAATAATAGAAAAAAACACAAGAAATTTTGAGGCCAGGGAAGTATATAGCACCATTGCACTCAATAAAGGGGCACTTTATTTTCCAGAGTGCACTGAATTAACTAATATGAGTCTCTTGGTATCTACAGAAATCCTAAAAAAAAACCACAGGGAGAAGAGTTAGCCAGTTCCACAATGTGCTCAAGGGCATCCCTAGGTGAGGGAAACCAAGATTATTACTGCTGGTCAAACAACAGGCAGTGCCATACCCACAGAGGTCCCTCCCTTCAAATTGCAAACCCAGAGAGCTGAAGATACTAGGGCTTATTCCTCACTATCCCATAGCCTTTTCAGTTCTTTACTTCTGTATAAAATGATTTTTAAAGTCTCAGTGATGCCTGACCCCTTTAATTCTGCTGGCCACCAAGGTGTTGTGATGAAAGACACAGGGGACAGGGCCACCTAGAAACCTGATGTACTTCATTAGAAAGCCATTAGAGAACCTTCTGTGCATGAATGTAGGAAAATGGACTTACTCCTGCTTTCCTGTTTCACCAAGCTCCCATTTAACTAGCGTTTTACCATAGTACATTCTCTAGTATTACCACAAACAGTAGGTAACTCGCAAACCAAACAGATATTCCAGCTGTGACTGGAAAGGGTTACTCCAGAAATCCATAATCTCTCTCTTTCCCTGGTGACTTGCTGCTCATGCTGTTGGCTGTAATCCCTGGGAGGTGCCGAACATCTACCTTTCAGCATCTGACTCCAAATCTCTATTCTTTAAATAAACCCAAATGGTAAAACCATGAATAATTATTTTCTTTATGATCAAACAACTTCTTAGAGAAAAGAATTCCCTCCAAATGCCTACACCAGTTCTGAGTTTGCCTTAATGTTGGGTTTATTGCAGATATACTACTTCATTGCAAGGCTGTTCAAAACATCTGCCTTGTTATCAAAGCTGCTGTGATTTACATGTCAGTAACTGCAAGTCTGTCCCACAGCTCTAAAAGTGCTCACTTCAGCATCACCTCTCCTTATCTTGACACCATCACACTGCTCCACTATATCTAACACTAAAGAAGTGGCTTGTATTTATTTGTTGGTTGTCTCAATGATTTTGGAAGCTGCCAGTGACTTTTCTAACTCAATAACGCTGCTACTACAGCATTAATCATCCATCATATCCTGAAAGCTAAAGTGGAATGATTTAAGAACAAAAGGATTTAAAGAAAAATAAACACATGACCCACTGCGGCTGCTTTGGGGAAAGTAGCAATATATGCATGGCAAAGGCAGTAATGAATAGCATCTGCTTTATCTGTGGAAGAGCAAACAGTTGTAGACATTGATCATTTCTCAAAAAGAGTGATGTTGACCAAAAACATGGAGGAAAGCCATCCAGAAGCTATTTTGTGCAAATGAAGTGCAGATTTGTGTATATGAGTCGATACTCCATTTGCTGTTTCCTTTCATTAAAACCACAACATTAGCACTGGAAAATGATTATAATGGTTACAGTCAAAGCCACTGTAATGCTTAATTCACAGAGAATGCAGTGAGGGCAGGGGAGGGAAAAAAAGATCCTTCAGATCTCAGAAAACTGTGCCTTCATGTAATGAAGTTCTTGTGGAATAGGCTCAGGTATCTAATCTTTTCATACCCTTACTAGCCTATTGTGTAAGTCATTCATTGCATCCTCAGGGCCATGCAAGGGCACAATGTGATTTCTCAAAGCACCCTATTACGACCTCAGTTTCCTTGCTGTATTGAGGCCAAGTCCCACTCCTTGCAAGAGAAGTTCCAGTGGGCCAAAGTAATTAATGGTGTCTCTTGCCTGGCTTTATCTTGAAGGTTATTTTAGCCCCTTGGCTCCTAGAGGCAGAGCTCTGAAACCCTCCAGCAGCCACACATGCCTAGAGTCTGCCCTGTGCTTCATGCTGACCTTGTCCCAGGCCCCTATCCATGCACATGAAATGAGTGTCCCAGAGTTGTGCAAACTAATAGTGGGGAATGGCTTTGCTTTATATCCTGACATGTCTCCATGTGTGAAGAAGGGTTTCTGTTCAGGCATAAGTATCTGAAATTGCTATTCATTATTCAGTGCTTGTGAAGCAATTGCTCTGGTGAGATGCTCACAGGAGGAACGCGGAATTATGTCCCACAATAGTGACGTTCAGCCTTGGAGCAGGTGACTGAGGAGGTTTTTTCCCCCCTATTTAATGTTGTCTTGTTGTTCACTTTCCTTGCTATGAGGTGACTCCTTCCAAGATTATGCAAGCTTTCTCTGTTGGGCCTGAGTTTTTCTCTCAACAAAGCCATGAGCAAGAACTCCACTGGCCTCAGTGGCAAGGGATGGGAGCCCAGGATTCACTGTGCTTACAGCTGTCAAGTGCCCTTCCAAGTCATCCCTTTAGCTGGAGGTACTCAGGACCAGATCCCGGTTGCCTCTTAAAACCAAGCAAACCTCCAAAAAATCCATGTTGTCCCAAGAAGCAACTGCTGTACAGTATGCCCTGGCTAATGAGTGACCTTTCAGACACACAGACCTTGATGATATATTCAAAGCAGTGATGTAAAAAGTCTGTTTGCCAATTTGTTACTCAGGTTGCCCACCTCTTCCCTCGTTAAGATGGCTATAAAGGGAAAAGGGCAGGTGACATTTCTTGGCATCACTTTTAGACCCGAGTTAAGTTCAGTGAATGTCTGGTCCCGAGAGCAGACTCCCCTCTTGCCTCCTGTAAAGCTGCAGCCCCACGCTTGAGCATAGCTGGGGTTTGGCACACTAATGCTCTACCTCTGCTTTGCTGGGAGAGGCCACTGAAAATATACAATCCCCAGACGGGAGTGATTTAGTGAAATTAAAAACAGACAGGGGGCATAGAAACAAGGAGGTGTCAAATGTTCCCCCTGCCCACCAAGATTTTGATGTGGCTGCTGTGTATACCTGTCTGTCTCCTCTTCACTGCTGTCTAAGTTTGAAAGTTAAAATGCTCAGGAGGCGTGGAATTAAAGCAAAGACACACACACCCTGACAGACACACACATGCACTTTTAATTGTGTATTATTACCAGTTAATTTCAGCTTGTCCAAAGGCAGGAAGAAAACAGCCTACAGTGGGGCTTAGGCCTTCAGAAGTATTGTAAAACATAAAATCCAAAGGCCTTCCTTGACTCCATTGCTTCCTCTAGCCCACAAAGAATGTATTAATTCACATTGTTTGGTTTTTCCAGATGCTGTTGCTTTCCCACTGTAGTCCTTTTTTTGGTTAGAAAATATTCTCTAATGCCTGAGTGAACGATAAAGGTGCTGCCTCTTAGCAGAGAACAAGCAAGAGGAAAGTTAGGAAGTCAGGATAGGTTTTTACAGGTTTTTACAGCCCAAGTAGCTGAATGTCTCAAACAGAGTAAGAATGCTTTATCACAAGCTTGAAGGCTTCAAAGGAATCATAACATTGCTTGGGCTCACAGGAATTAAAGGGGGAGTGAAGGAAAATTTTTATTACATAAGGCTTTGGAAAATCATCTATTCTCTGCCTTCTCTTTTCTAGTGGTAGTAATGGTGCAGAATGTGAAGCAATGGCGTCACTGAAGCAAACCTGTAAATTAAAAGCAAATGAATTACCATACAGCATAAATCTGCCACTGCCAAGTGATAGGATAACATTTGCATTTCCTTATTAATGATGGGAATAGCAAGAATTTTAGGAGATAGAAGACATAATGTTTAAAACAATAGGATAGGGCTTAGACTACCAGTATTTAAACACACAGGGATAATTTGGGATTCATGGACCAGTGGGAATGTTGTATGGGCCCATTAAATTAATCAAATGGAAAGTAAAAATAAAATAGTAATGGGAATATGTAAGCAGATTAGGTGTGGTGTAGGTTTTGCCAAACCATACCTCCCTAATCTCTCTGAATCTTTGCCTGTGCCCACAGCGGGATGGACAGAGGCTAACCAGACATCCATCCTTCTAGACTTCCAGTAAGTCTCTAACAAAATACGTACATGGAGCTAAGGAAAAAAAACTAAACAAACAATCATGTAAGTTAAGCCTGAATATTTCCATCAAGCAAAACTGTCTAGAATATAGGAAGCAAAGTACTCTTTATACCTAGTGAATAAACAGTTACTCACATAAGGATTAAATGGCTAGCTTTTGTCAAAGGAAAAGGTTCGTCATTAAGATGCTACATTTATTAGGATCAGTGTCATTTCTTACTATACTGCTATTTCTATGTTACTACTGTGCTTACTATACAAGTGGGTAGTGTGCTGAAAAATAAACAGAGGACATAACATTTTATTTTTTCATTGTGTGAAAAGAGCATTTTGAGGATGTTCACATAGTTACAAAGGGACTAATGAGTAATAAAGTGACAGATGAAATTTAGTGTTGATAAAATATTTATACATACATATTGAAAGGAAAAAAATCTCTTTTTTCAAAGAACCCTAAATTTAAGCACTGATTTAGAGGAGAATACTAGTTGGCAGTTCATTAAAGATGCAATATTAATGTGAAGCTGTGGATTAAAAACCTGGATGGGATTTAATGGATAAGGAACAGGACAGCTGTTACGTAAATCACTATTACCACGTCCCCTGGCACTACATAGGTAGGACCAGTTGTTCTGTCTGCACAAAGAAATGGTATTTGGAAACTCTGACTCATTGGTGGAGAAATTGGAAAGCTAGGATTTTCCTCTTTTTGAAATAGAGAGAAAAAGAAAGGAATATGATAAAAGTAGAGAAAATCAGTATAACCTCTCATACATAGCAAAAAGCGGACACTTGATGAAAATGAAAGGCAGATAATTCCACTACACTAGCAGGCAAGTTTCCTTCTCCCTGAGGGCTCATGCTGACTCTGGACCACTTTGCCAGAGGATAGCACGCAGGCCAGGAATGCAGCAAAGTCTGCAGAAGCACTGAGCTTCCTTTCAGACAATAAGACTACCTGCAATTACAATAATTAATGCCAAGAAAAATAACATCAGAGAAAAATATAGGATCTCCTACTTCAAGCCAGTCATTCACTGTCTTAGGGATTATTCCGCAGTCTTTAGTAGACCACGGTCAGGGAAGGTAATACATTGAGTTATTGTAAACTCCCTCAGAAACAGAACAGGGAGTAGGTGGCTCAGGGGGCTGGTCCAAAAATGCAATTCCCATATTATTATCCCACCTAAGCTATAAATATACATTTTTGTTAGGCCATCTGATAGGAATTGAGTGTCAGTTTTAACAGCCATGGCTTTACTCCTGTATTTCGTAATCATTTTTATTAAGAAGTAAATAACTAGGATTTTCCAGAGTTTGAGTATGATTTCTATCTGGAGAGCTGCTGATAAATACATATATATATATATATTTTTTAATGACTATCCCCATTTTAAATTCAGATGGAAAGTGGCTCAGGAAAGACAGGCACTGCTTTAGGCCCTCTGCTTCTGTTCCCTAACTTTTTGCAACACTCAGGATCCAGGATCCAGACAGATAGGACGCTTGGTATCTTTTACTTTCTTCAAATACTCTGTATTTAAAATACTACTCCAGTGGTTTCTGACAACTGCTTAGGGCAATTTTGCTTAGCCTAGCGGAATGTCCTGGAAACTACTGGCAATGATTTAGCTCCCAAAATTGGAACACATTTAGTAGAGACAGAAAGCCTATGAACAAATAATGGACAAATGCCAGAGTAAATAAATGTAGTTCATGAGCTGTGGTCAGAAATGTCTCTCTTTCACTATGCAGTGCAAATCTTTTGCCAACATTTACCATAAAGTTATTACACAAAGCAGTTTTTCCTCTCAGTAAGACAAACTCAATGAAAGACTGCTTCTAGTCTAGTAGCCTACCATTAAAGCTGCGATAGCCTGTCATGCCAGAAGAAAACCTGTGTGCAGTAGGCTCATTTCAAGCTGCGCTTTTGATTTTGTTATTTGGGCTTCTGTGCAAAAAAAAACCAAACGAGAGCAAACAAGAGACAGACTCCTCATGGTTTGATGCCCCTTCAGGACACTACAATGAACCACAGGGTGAATTCCGGTCCTCTCATCTCCCAGGCTCACCTCTTGGCCTTTCTGTGCAAGTCCTTCTAAAGCACTTTATGAGGCTGTCAACATGGAGAGAGGCATTGCAGGCATCACCAACCCCCAGCAGCATCACCTTTCTTTTCAAATGCCCCACCAGTGGCTCTGAGAGAGGCAAGGGCGGATGTGAATGGGTGGCACACTGCTGTTGGTGCTTCTTTCTGAAGCTTCCTCACCATGCGTCACAGGATGCTTTCAAGTATTTGCGCTATGAAGTCCCATGTTTTCTGGTTCTTACCGGTCATGGGTCTGAGTGTATGGGTCTAATGCTCTATTATCCTGTAGTCTTTGCCATCTTTGGGGGAGGCAACCAAGAATTAGAAACCAAAGAATTAGGAAACCTGAGTCCAAAGCTAGATAGGCAGAGGTGTTGCTTTTTGGCTGTTTTCCCACCAAAACCACCGTTCTGGCTACCAACCTCCCATGCAAGGACAGAAAGAAAAGAAATTTGGAGGAAGGGCTTGGTCATTCTCAGGCAGTTTGGGGTTGAACGATCACCAGGGCAAAATAGATGAAGAACCAAAATTACATTGTTCTGCTCTGCATAGCTTTCCTTGTACCAATAATGGAAATGCAGAGACAGAGACTAAATTAACCTCTGCATGCTGCCTGTCACTGTTAAGCCTCAGAGCGTATCAGCTCAGGCACAGTGCCACATGGAGCAATTATCAGCTCCATCCCTTGGCATATGAATGAGAGAGCAGGTGGTTGAAGAAGTGAAATCTGAATTTTTGTTTCAAACCTTGCCCCATCTCTCCTCCCACACGTGCAGATAAATAACCACACACTGTCCCCCACCAGTTAGAGAAGTACATGAGTTAAAGCAGGAGAGGAATCCTGATAGAAATAGCTAATGTGAATCTTGGAATTTACAAATTTATGAAATCCTTTATAAATGTTGTTCTAGCAGTTTCCTGGATTTTCACCATTGTCAGGATCCAGGCAAACAAAGCTAAATGATTTCAGTAACACCAGCCAGAAGCTGAATTGAAGTCACAGGGTTAGAAACCATTCTACTTTTAAAATTTGGAATATTCCTGTATATGAAAACCTCTAAGCCCACTCGAGCATTCTCTAACAGGGACTGAACAATTTGCTTTACTCTAACCCCATTCCTTTAATGAACATGCATCATTCTGTTCTGTGCCCGGCAGATGTAATAATAGCAATGTCTGGCAAGCTTCTTCAAGGAGCCCTGCAATAAAAGCACCTTCCTCTCCCGCCAAGTTAAAAGAGAACAGGCTGACATGTATTGGAAATGCACGGGCAATATAATGATAGCAAATTGCCTTGAAAAGAAAAAGGTTCCGTGGTGCACATGTCATTTCAATCCCTGGCTATGAGGCAGTTGCTTCAGCTCCATCCTTTGTGTCTCCCTCCAGATCTACCCCCTCCCTCACCCCTGCCTTTAGGGAGAGCTCTCCCCAAATTGTAGATCAAAAGCAGTGTCTTCACTACAAAGGCGCAGAGATTTCATGAATCAGTTCTGCCCCCCAGCCCCCACCTCATAAAGGAGCAGCCTTATCCCCCCCTTCATCACTCTTTTAAGAGTACATTGGAAAAATTCATTCCTTTTGGTCCCTCCCAATGAATTCCTCTGACTGGGATGTTCCTGCTGGTGCCTGTTTCCCTGCTCAGCCCTGTCCAGGCTGTGCCATGAGGCTTTTGTCACAACAATGGTTCTTCTGAGATGGTGACAGAACATCTTCTAACACCCAGGAAAATGGGGCTTAGCCATTATTTCTAGAACATATTTAAGCCCTTTGGGAGGTTGCTATTGAAAAGGCCAGGGATGCCAATTATCGTTTTTTATTCTGATGTCTAACAAATGTAAGGTTTGTTTGCTGCACTGAGGAGGAACTTGTTTTTAATACACTGAGTGGGCTGTCACTGTGGGTCCGGAGCTATCAGGCTTAAAGGGGGAGATCATGTTATACCCTCATTTATCCCTCTGGACTCTTTCCTCATCCACCCTCTACTTCCTTGACCCCTGGGCTGTGTTTGTGCAATTCGGAACGCATTTTACAAAGCACTGTTTTTATTTTTGCTCAAAACTCTTCAGCTTTTTCAACTGCATGAAAAAACCCCAATTGCGAAATGATGTAAATGACACCCATCCACCTTTCTGATGTGTAATGTGGTCAGAGTATCTGGACATTGTCAGGGCATTGTAGCACATATCCCAGAGTGACTTTGTTATAAGAAAGGAGTTTAATTTTTTCCTCTTTTGTAACCTTGTGAAATTTCCACATTAAAAAGCAATCACATCTTTCAAACCAGCAATGATTGTGTTTGGCATAATGGCTGCAAACCCCCAGTGTGCAGGGCTGAGCTTGTTTTCACTAAAATGAAATCAGCTTTCAAAATAAATGATCTGCAACAACATTATATTCCCCAAATCTTATAATCCTATTAACAGAGCTGATTTTTTTTAGTTTGGGTTTTTTTTTTTTTTTTTTCATTGCCACCAGACTGACAAGATTGGCCCTGTTTCAAGGGGGAGAAACAGAAAGTCAGTTGAGGATGTAGCCAAGACATGCACTGCAAGCCTAGGGCCAGCCCTGCCAGGGCTTGTGGTTAGCAGCTCTTAACAACTATTGTAAGCCCTTAAATATAATCATCTGTATTTCACCTGCACTTAATGTACTTCATGTGTAGCATGTTTATCTGTCCGCGCAGTCTTTCAAGACACTCAACAAACAGCCCTGTTTGCAGGAGCAAGAGGCAAGTGGGTTGCCCCAACTCTCCTGATGAATGAGACTTCTATCAAAAATGACACGGCAGTGCCAATGTGGTGAAGGGAAATGTCTCCAAATTAGCCTGGGCAAAAATCTCTTTGCCAGAAGTGGAAATTACGTGGTAATATCAAAAGGCAACTTTACTTATATATAATTCCAGGTTTCTCTGCAAGTATTTTTTTTGGAAGGAAGTCAGGAGGGATCAATCTTGTGCCACTTTTGCTGGTCCTGCCCCTGTGCCCTTCCCACAGAGGGGAGTGGGGCCCCCTCGTCTCCTGAGCGCTGTCCACCTTGGAGTCACTTTGCTATCTTAAACCCTGACTAAAAAGGTGCAATTATTGGCCCAGGAGTAAGAAAACCTTGTGATCATGGCAGAAGTTTTCTTTTTCTTTTGAAGCAGGAGGGAACACCCAGAAAGTGCTGAGACCACACGGAAGGAACATGGGAGGGTCACGATCCCCCCCCATGCTGATGTCTATTTGGGGGTTGCACCACCTGGGAAACTGTCCTCCCACTGCAAACCCCACATTTCTGGTGGGGTAAGAGCTCCGATTGGTATGGCAGGTCAGCAGCCACCAGAAGGTGCTGAGCGCTGGGACGCAGCATTTGCAATGAAAAGGTGTCAGACTCCTCCAGCTGCACTCAGGATGCCCAGCAAAGCCTGGGGAAAAACCTGGGGTGTGCATTCAAGCATGCACAGGACTGCCAAGGTTCAGACACTCCTGGCCCTCTCAAACACCTTTTACTGCAATGAAATACTGACTGGAGAATGTAAATACGGCCTTTACTTCGTAGAGCTTTCCTTTTACTAGTTCAGCAGGGCAGTAGTGGTTCCGTCGGGCTGCAGATCAGCAGCTGTCAGGTCCCCATAGCTGCAGGAGAGCAGGGCTCTAATCAGAAGCTGCCACTGCGTTAGCATCCACTACCTGCCTGAGCACCGCTGCTCCCTCCATTATTTACTAAATGGCTTTGCGACAGCTTTCTGTGAAATTTAAAACTCTAAAGTAAAAACTTGAGATTATAAAGTAAATAGGCACAGTCCTCTCTGTTACAACACCTGCTTCTTGTTCCCTTGCCTCTTGCTAATGCTAGCAGTTGAAATGTATTTCTGATGAAATCTGTAATGAATAAATCACTGACATCAGTCCAGAGCTGCTACCACTGAAACTCAGGACAGATGCGCTGCTGATGGTACTGGGAACCCCTCAATTGGTATTGCAGTCCCAGTTATTTAAAAAACAGCACTGAGATCCCTGGAATAACAAGTTGGTCTTAAAAATTAGGATATTTTTATATCTAGGAAACAGGGAGTTTATTTTATCTGCTTTTTGATTTTTAAGCCTCTAGAAGATTGTATGGCTGAGCTTTGCTCTTTAAACAAGAAGATTTGAAGCTTCAAAAAATAAACAAAGTAAATCTGATCTTCTGCCAGATCACTTCTGCCAGGAGCTGGGATTTCGATGGGGCAAACTGTCCCAACACTTGTGGCAAAATCTTCAAGGCCACAGCATAAGTAGGCCCACAGACTAGTCAAAAAGTTCACATCCAGATGCAATTTGGCAAACATATGATCTTCTTAGGAATTGTGTGCATGTTCCTGGGCCCACGGATGTAAATGGGATCTGGTATGTAAAAGTGCTGTTTGGGCAGGTAATTTCAGGACCAGACTCAAAAATTATTACAGTCTCTTCCACTATTATGATTTTAATAACTGCAGATAGAGGTAGGAATTTTCCATGCAAATCGCTATTGGAATGTTATTAGCCTTCCAATAATAAACAAATGTATCTGTTGAGAATAGAGGCAAACTGTATCTGTTCACTGTATTCATTAAACGTCCCTCAAGTGTAAGTCCAGATATTAAAATTAATAATATGAATAAGGTACAGATTTGCCTCTGGTTTCTACAGTGCTCTCTGCATTCCATTTACAGACCTGGTGAAATCACAGTGCAGATTTGTTTCGAAATTACATCTAGATAGTGCCTGTTGCATAGTTTCTTTGCTTGTTACAAAAGAAATGATTCAAAAGGCTGTCAAAAGACTGTCTAGTTTCAAGTATTTAGAGAGTTATTAATTCCAGTAATACCATTACAAACATGATGTTGTGTATAAAATAGAGGAGATCCCTCTTCTGGCTTCTGTCCTCATTTTTGAGGAGCTCATACCACTTGATATCTGTGAAATACTGCGTTGGTCCTCTGACTCTCAGGACAAACTCCTCATCTTAATGCTGGAGGGGCCAGAGCAAGTGCAGACTGCTGCTTGCAGAATCAAGCATTTGGATAAATATCTTGCTGAACTGGAATCTTTCTGGGAAGGGCTGGATATGAGCACTGAAGTGAGATGATGATGGTGGGGTTGTATAATCCTTTTCTTTTCAGAGCCCTTTGTCATCCAAGAGAAATGTAATAGTAAACGGATGTAGGCAGGTGATAATTTGGGAAGAAATCTAGGTGAGATTTGCAGAGAAGCACGGGAGATTGAGATGGGTAAACTCAGATTCTTAAGCAGGTATGATAATGTCAGTTTATATGCTAGTTCCTAACTATTGAGATTTTACCATAAACAATGGTAGAAAAAAGTACTGGAATAATTATGAAAAATATACTGACATTTTCCTTTTAAGAAATTTCAGCTTTTTTTTTTTTCCTGAAGAAACAGTTTTCTAAGGCAATTTACTCAGACAATAATAGAAGTGTATTTATGTAGCTGAAAAGATTAGTAACTCTCTTGAGAGAAAACAACAGATTCCATCTACCCATCGGGGAACTACTGCAATTCGCAGCTGCAGAGCAAAAGAATAAGATCCGCAACAGCTTGTGCCAAGAAGACCCGCCTTGCACCCCAGCTCACCGGACTGCCTTTTACTGGCAGCCCTTCTGCAAACCTTGACTGCCGTGCCTATACTCTAGAAGTCTAATGGCTGGTGTTTGCACTGCAGAAGTGTTCAGTCAGCATAGCATAAACTTACAAAGTGTTCTCCAAACAGGCGGAGGGCTTGATGAAGTTTCCTCTCCAGTCGTTCCAAAGCCTCAGCCAAAAATCTCAGCGGGATTTCCCGAAGGAATTGCAGATCAAGCGCAGCAGAGCTCCAGCAAAACGCCAAGGCTGGAGGTTTGTATATTTTCTGCTTTCTTCCCCCGGGCTCTGGAGACGGACCCTGCTTGCCATAGGTTACCAGAGACTGTCACCAGCCCTGCTCAGCCACTCTCACCTTAGCCTTTGCATGGATCTGCTTGCAACACTTTTCTTTGTCATCTCTCTCGCTACAGCGTTACTGTCTTTCATCATTTGAAGTGATCCTCTAAAGGATATTTATTTTTAAGGCTCAGTGCCTAGAGCCATTTAATTACATGATAATCTCAGCTTTTGTTTAAAAAGAAGTGTGCTAGGTTCCTGTGATGTCAGGGAGAAGATTGTACATTTGAACCTTTGGGGCTCGTAGAAGACAAATAAAAATAACTAGTGCATATATATTTAATTTCATGGTTTGGGGGTAGAAGGCTAGTGTTTTATGGTATCGCAAGATTGGCAATGGTGTATGTGGTTTCAAACCGAGCTAAGGAGGCTTTTTAAACATAATTCCAAAAGGACTGACTTTTTCTCTTTTGGCCCTTGTTTATTTCTGGAGCGTGATGTGCTTGTGGCTTGGCAAATAAGTCTCTCTGGACCGTTGTAATATTTTATTGGTGCATATACAACTATTGGGACAACAGCTGTAAACCAGAAGCAAATTCTTATTTTCTTTTTGTTTCACACTCTGGCATGGTAGACATTATAACCTTGGTATTTTCTGAAAAGGCAACAAAAAGTCTTACATTTTCTGGTATGAAAAATATGGGTAAAGAAAACAAGCAGCTCCAATCAGCAGCCTTTTTAGCTTCATGGTTCTTTCTAGGGTGGATGCCTTAATACCTTTCTGTGTTTGCAAGGCCATATATTTCTTTCTGAATCTTACATTAAATGTAGAGGTCATATTAGGCCAAATATGATTGTCCTCAGCTAGATTTTATCTGCTTTCTGTGGCAGGAGAACAGGCTTCCAAGGGCTCCATCAGGAGAGCTCACTACGTTTCTGCAGCTTTCTCAGCTTACAGGATTGTGTTGTTCTTTTCTTCCTCTATTTCCAATGCATGATACTGCTTTTAGATTATGACAAAAGTAAGTTTTTCATTACACACGTGGCAAAATACCAAAGAGCATGGGAAGGTGCTGAGGAGGGCGAGAGGGAGAGGCTAAGGTTGTGTGCCTCACACGGGCTCCACACTCAAGAATGACATAGGGAATACTTCAGAGAGTTTTACATGTCACATTTCCACCCTGCATCTATAGTGAGAGGGTTATCCATAACTCTTTCCCTGTTTGTTGTTGTTTCTGCTTTTGTAGATATAAAGGTATTAGTACAGAGCAACTTGATGCCTGTGGTGTGTAAGTCTACTGTGGTAAAGCTGTACCTGTGTGAGGTGGGTCAGGCCTTAGGGCAGCAATATAAGGTCTTTCTCACAGCTTTGTCCCACCACATAAGTTGCACTTCAAAGAAACCCTTAGGTATCCAGGCATGCTAGGATGCAGTCATGAAGGGTTCAAATGATCTAAAGGCCACTTCCCTGTGCTAGCCAAGACAGATGCATGTTGTAATTTGGCATAGATAAGGTTCAGCCAGCAGTGACCAAATTTCATCAACTATAGGCATATAAACTTGGAAAACCCCAAAACAACCAGAAGTAACAATCTTCAAGTGTCAGCATTGAAGAAAACAATGGGTATCTTTTGAGGAAAAGCTGTACATCAACATAGCTGATCCAGATGGAAGGAGGACAGCTTAGCTATGGATAATGGGAACTCCTTAGTAGTCCTTGTGCTCACATTATCTGTTACCCATCCACTGTGGTCCTTTTAATGAGGGGGCAATGTTTTTATGGTTTTGCTCCTTCACCAGATTGTCAGTGTCTTGCCCCACCCATTTCTCTCGCCATTGACTCTTTCCTGAGAGTGTGGAGTGCTGCAAAGACACAGCTCTCCTGGTGAAGCACCAGTCACAGAGGGATCAGAGGATATCTGTGTGGATGACACTGGCCTCTAAGGGAGGTGTGATTTATGGAGACACCCTTCTTCTCCAAAAGAATGATGGCAGGAAAGCAACCCCCAACATTGCTGGAAAATGTTCTGAGAAATCTCAGTAAGTGGTTTCTTGGCCTCAATGTGGCCTTTTCCTACTTAAAGGTACAATTTAACACTTAAACTATGAATTGCTTGGTTCAGGAATTTCTTTTTTATGCCTTAAACATTGATGGTACTTAATAAATAAAGTGCTGCCTCTCTTCTCCATTCTCCACTATTTTATTTTTTGCCTTTTTTTTTTAAATTGTTGATTGGTGTCTCTCTCAGCACAGCTGCAAAACTCTTATACCTTTACTCCCAGTAACCTCTGTGCACCTTTCAGTCTTCTCCCATGATAATTTCTTCCTTTGAGTTTTCATTTTTCATTTTCAGTGCAAAAAACTGCCATGTATGGAAAGTGACAGAATGAAAGCAGGACAACTAGAAGGAAGATACAACTGAACAGACGTGGGATGAGCTGTGTTGGTTTTTGTTCAATGCTTATTTATTAAAGGCCTCCATATTTAAAATGTAGAATGATGTGCAGAATGTGCCATCTCATGCAACAGATAACCTAAGACTGCTGAAACTGTAGATGGTAAAGCTGGTTTAAATTTCAGAGTATGCTCAGTTTTTAGTATGTTCATTAATTTTGGACGGAACTTCTTTTCATTTAACATTTAACTGGTTGGTTGGCATTTATTGCTACTTTATTAAAACATCAACTGAGATCTGGTTCCCTTGTACCTGACACTGAGTATACAAGGAGTTCTCTGTGCCAAAGAGCTTTACGTCTAGATACACAAGACAGCATGAGATGGGAAAGGAAAGAGAAGAATAAATAGATACAGGAATATGTCCTAGAACAAATGACAGGACAGTAGCAGTGATGTGATGAGAAACCAAGTCTCTTAGCACCTAAGTCAGTGCCCTTTCCACTGGGCTACAGTAATAACAGGAATGAAAAGTCCTGCTAACAAGGAGGTAATTTTGGTATTCATAGCAAGATTAACCAATACACCATGTCCAGTAGAGATGACTCAGAATTCATATATACAAAGGGCATGTTTGTTACAAATTCACTGAATCCTTTTAACCTTTTTCCATTTATGCCTGAATATTAACACTTGGAAATATGCAGAACTAGGGCTTAACAAGCTAGAAGAGTTAGATTATGGATGTTACTGTGCTCCTTCAATTTCATTAAATGGCATGCAAGGTAATTATCAGTCATTGAGTTTCCCCTCCTTAGAGACAAACCAAAGGGGCTCAATGATTGCTGCAAAATCCGGGAAGAAAAAGAAAAGAGAGACAGATTTTTTTTTATTTTTTTTTTTTAAGTGAGTAGCAAAGCCACAGTGCAAGTGGCTGTTCCAAAACTACCCTGGGCTATAAAGCCCTGTAGGAGATAAGAAGTGACTCCACATGGACATGAATGAGTCTTGATGTCTCAAGATCAGAATGATCACAACTTAACTCTCGAATGTGACAGAGGGAAAATTACTATTTCCTCACCTTTGCCTCTCTTGCAGGTGAGGCAGAAAAGGACAGCAGATTGCTTGGTAGCCTGGCTTGCAGAAGAGCTGGGGTTAATTTTCAGCTTGGACGAGTCCCTTTGTGTCTCAATTTTTAGTGCTGTAAAAGGGACTAGTAGCTGTATTCTCTGTAAGGACTTTGGAGGCTCTACATGGGAAATCTGTGACAGGTATATGGACTCCTGTTTGTATGATCTGGTTTTGTCCAGGAAAAACTCAGAGCAGAACATTGTTTTCAAACAGCTACCATCTAGCTAAATTGTTTTTCTGCTAATGGTATTGGTTGCCTTCTTGATCAAAAGATGCATTTTAAAATAAAGCCTGGGTTATTTTTTTCTGGGAACAAGTAAAGCTTTAGACCATTTCCAGATGACCATTGTATAAACAATACTGTAAGGAACACAGCAGATTTTGAATGTGAAGTTTCAAAGAGCTTCTTCACAAAGGAATGCCATCGTAGTTTGCCTGTGAGGAAATTGGAGGGGCAAGGCACCTACCCCTGAATGCAGCTCCATTTCATATGTCTTTTTCCTTTTCTTCTGGCAGGTCATTAGTCATGATGACAGAAGTATTTACAAGATAACTTGAAACAGGCAGTATTCACAGCAGTGGGGAGGAATTCGTACAAGATTTCCAAATCAGGTGTGCTTCATCTGACCGCCTTCATTTTCTCAGAGTGCCTGATCAGAACTGCTATGGGGACAACATATAGGGAGAAACTCCCATGATGGCAGAAGGTGACCCAGATGACCCACCAGCTCTTCTTCCCTGATGTGTTTGGTCATTCTGAAGCACAGACCTGAGCATGCTGCAGCAGTGCTAAAAGCTCACACATGGACCAAACAACGTGGGATATTTGCACACTTGGATGGAGCAGTAGGGAGATGTGGGAAGAAGATGTATCTGAAACATAGCCCTTTCTCTAGAAGGAGCTGAGCCTCCTGTGAGCGCCCCATGGCACACCAAAGCATTTTGGCAGAACTTCAGAGCATAAACCTACCTCCTGCCAAGGAGATAGAGAGGAGTTTCTACAGCCATTTGAGAAGTGAAACAAAACAGAACTAGGAGTTAAATCCAGTTGATGGCTAGTCACCAGTGGTGTCCCCCCGGGCTCAGTTTTGTGGCTGGTCTTGTTCAATATCTTTACCAATGATCTAGATGAGAGGATTGAGTGCTTCCTCAGCAAGTCTGCAGGCAATGGGTGGGAGTGTCAAACTGCTTGAGGGTAGAGAGACTCTACAGAGGGATCTGGACAGGTTGAATCAATGGGATGGGGCAAATTATATGAGATTTAACAAGGCCAAGTGCCGGGTCCTGCTTCCATCACAACAACCCCAGGCAACAAGACAAGGTGGGGAGGAGTGGCTGGAAAGCTGCCAAATGTAAAAGGACCTGGGGGTGCTGGTGGATGGTAGGCTGAACATGAGCCAGCAGTGTGCCCAGGTGGCCAAGAAGGCCAATGGCATCCTGGACTGTATCAGGAATAGTGTGGCCAGCAGGACTAGGGAAGTGATTGTGCACCTGAACTCAGCACTGGTGAGGTCACATCTTGAGCACTGTGTTCAGTTCTGGGCCCCTCACCACAATAAAGACATTGAGTTGCTGGAGCGAGTTCAGAGAAGGGCAGCCAAGCTGGTGAAGGGTCTGGAGAACAAGTCTTGTGAGGAGAGGCTGAGAGAACTGGGATTGTTTAGTTTGGAGAATGGTGAGGGGGGACCTTATCACTCTCTACAACTACCTGAAAGGAGGTTGCAGTGAGGTGGGTGTGGCATCTTCTCTCAAGTAAATAACAACAGGACAAGAGGAAATGGCCTGAAGTTACACCAGGGGAGGTTTAGATTGGATATTGGGAAGAATTTCCTTACTGAAAGAGTAGTCAGGCACTGGAACAAGCTGCCCAGTGAAGTGGTGGAGTCAGCGTCCCTGGAAGTGTTCAAATAACATGTAGATGAGGCACTTCAAGACATGCTCTAGTGGGATGGTGAGGTGGTGGGGTTTTGTTTTGTTTTGTGTGATGGGGTTTTTTTTGTGTTTGTGTGTGTGGTGGGGTTTGTTTGGCTTTTTTTGTTTTTGTTTTTTGGGTTGACGGCTGGAGACAGTGATCTTAGAGGCCTCTTCCAACCATGACAATTCTGTGATTTGGTAAACTGAAGAAAATTATCCTTTTATATCCTCTGTGTACTTTGTGAATGTTTGCTGTGAGACCATTTGTTCAGCGCTCTATATGAATTAGTAGGCAGATAGCTGCCCTTGAAATTCTGGCTTGTGAACCCGATCCCACCATTTGTACCACTTGAAACCCAGACTCATGCTGTCCTTGTAGCTAGAATTATAGTCCATTTCCAAAAATGTGTCCTGCTGAAATTAAGCTTTGACTTCTCAATGATATTTTCCATGTGGAATTGGCTGAACCCACTCTAACAGTGATCACTGTATCTAACATATTTACCATGGAAAGATTACTAGACCACTAAGAAGAAGAGATACAGTTCAAAGGCTTAGCTGTTATGTGTTCGTATTTCCTTGTTTAAGTATAAATAGCCTTGAAATAAATGCTTGAATCCAAATTGTGAAGCTTGGTGAGGGCAGCTTCAGGATCCAAACCTAGAACTGCATAGGAATTTCATGGCTGGTCACTTTCATGGGTTGCCCTGCCCTTGTCCCTGCCCACAGACAAATATGAAGAGAAAAAGGCAGATTTGCAGCTCTGATGCATTCAACAGCCCTTGCCGGGAAGATCAGGCTTGTGGCTGTCACAACACACTGGAGGCCCAAAGACTTTGGTTCCTTTCCTAACCTTTGGACTTCGGGAAGCTGCTCTCTCCTTAAGTCAAATTCTTTTTTCACTTTGAAAATGGGAAATAATACTTTCATAAGCAATAAGAGTAAAATCTGTATGATAGTTACATTGATAACAACTGCTATTTTAAAACCAGATAGAGAAACAAACCTATATAGTCTTCTCAGTTTAAACATAACTTTCTGCATCCATACTACTTGCTTGAAGCTAGAACTTCACAGAGAAGCCAGCCAGGGTGGTTCTAATGTGATAATTTTGGGTTTCTGGTGGCAAAAGGTTCCTTTTCTTTTCCAAAAACTGTATTTTTCTTAATGCATTGAAAACCAGCCACACAAAGGCCAACATTCCCTAGTGTTTGCATTAAAAAAAAGAGATGTACTCATAAAATGCAGATGACGGGCAGCTTTCCTGTAGTCACAAGTCAGCGTATTCAAAGCACTAACATATGTTACTTGCTAAAAACAAATACCTAAATTCAGATCAGTTCTGGCTCAAGACTACTTTTATTAGTTATGGAAAACATGACACCTTGTCCATCAGCTCTCAGATATAATTTAAAATAGGTTCACAGTTAATCTGAATTCCATAAGAACTTCCAATTTCTTTTGAGTTGATTTTTTCTCCTTTACTTAAGATTCACTGTTATTATATGTTCTATTTATGCCTGTGTTTTGTGCCTGTCAGTGACCAAGATGATTATTCTTTTTTTTTGTCTACCAGGTCAGCAGTCCCATCATAATTGCTTGGTTTATGCCAACAGCACTCATGATCCCTGAGTGGGTTTCCATCCCAGTACTGTTCAGGACCCCGTCATTTAAACTTCTAACATCAGGCAAAGATGGAGCCATTATAGCCAGTAATGCTAAGGCACAAATAAGATTAAGGTAATAAATATCAAATATCAAAGCAACTTCAACACAGCATATATCAGAGTCGTGGAAAGAAAGAATTTTTCTGATTCATCAGCAGCTCCAAGCAGTAAAAAGCCTTCCTGACCACTTAAATAAAATATTCTGTTTGATCCCCAAATTAACTGTTTTATTTTGAAATTGAGATTTTAAAAAATGCTTTCAATTTTGTTTCAAAGAAAGTTGAAAGGCATATCAAATAAAAAAGTTGTTTTGCAAAGAAACACTGAATCCTTAATTTTGAAAATGTAATGACAAAATATTTTAATTTTCAGGGAATTTCTTCTCAGGTTTGTGTGTGAAATTAAGTTGGTGAAGTGGGATATTCCTGGAAAGTTTCAGTGTTGATGAATCTGCACTTTTCATCCAGCAGAGTCATGGTGAAAAAATATTGCCCACATTAATTAATCCATAATTTCTTAAATCAGATGCCATTTCTTTCCCATTAGCATTTATATTTGAAAGGGGAATGCACAGCTTTCCTCAGAAGGAAGACAGCCATCAGCAGGAAAAACTTCTAAATATCACTATGTTCAAACCCAGGATAGTCTGTCCTGCACTGCAAGCTATCAACATTGACTCCATGGGAATGATGCAACTCAAATCAGAGTTTAAAATAACACTGCAGTTTTCTGTCAAGGCCAACTCATTGAAAATGCTTCACATTTATGGAGGTAAACCATCAGCTGTTATCACAGAAATTTAGCTAAAGTCTTTCTGGTTTCCCATTGCCCGTAAAGATATGCTAGTGTCACCACACCTTGGTAGGACAGCAGTGCAGCCTTAGACTTTTAACACTTAGTCCTTCTCGTGTCTTAGCTATGGGGAGCTTACAGAAAGATACAAACCCCAATCTACTCAAGAAATGTAAGATGCTGCAGCACGCCTGCCTCCTTGTAGACAATTATGCCATTAACCTCTTAACTAGTTCTAATGTAAATAACCTAAAATAAAATTTGAGGATTTGTTCTTTTTTTTTTTTTTTTTTTTGCATTACACTGATTACTTTCTTTGAAATTAAACTCATTTTGTGATAGGATCAGTTCTGTAGTTTCCATGAGTTTGGCATTTGGAGAAACATTATTTTCCTTCAGTGTCTTGAAGAACAGAACAGCATTTCCTAAGGATGGGGTATTAGATACTTGGTGATACTGAAAACCAAGCTGAGGACATTACTGAAATAAATAATTGGTAAATAAGTAGTAAAAATCACAGTTGTATAATTGGTATGTAGTATTTTCCTTCTGACTCTCAAAGAGAGAATCAAACCTACCCCCACTCCTCTACGAAGGCAATGCTTTCACAGGCGTGTTTCATGTCATACGTGTGGAGGTGTGGGAGTGTGGAAGGTTTAGAAAAGAAGATCTGTAGCAACCACAGTCATCTTGCAGAGCAACAGGCAACAGCTACCTTTCAGATTTCTTTCTCTGGTTCCAAGACGAAATACTTTATCTGTAATTATTGTAACCTGTTTGTATCAGAAATGCCAGTGTGAAGAAGATTTACAAACAAATGTTTTTATCAGCTTCCTGAGTGAGAGAAATGCACCCTATGCCATTGTATCCTTTGTCCCATTGCAACTCATCTCACATCATCCCTCCTGAAGAGATCTGGTTTGGTCCTGAGCAGTCTGAGAACCACAGCTTTGGTCTGTAATTTCTGAATGTGGACAGAAAGCATGCTTAAGAACTTAGAGGTTACAAACTGGAGGCTAGGGATAATATCCAAGTTAACACACTATACAGCCTATCATGAAGCTTAATTAGTGTTCGGGTCATAGTTCCCTGAGATGCTCTAGATGCCCCAGAGAGCTTACACCAGGTCAGAGCTGTGAATTTGAATCTTCTCAGGTTGAACAAGCTCTGATGTCTAGGTCTTTCTCTTCCTGAATGAGCACTAGGCTGGTGCTATCAGCATTTCATCCTCCTTTCTTGTAAAGAAAAAGGGGTGTGTCTACACTGGCCAAGTCACTCTGCCTTGTTCCTGAATCAGGCGCTCTGACACAGGAGGGTGAGTTGCTGCCTGAGAAATGCATCTTCTGCCTGTCTTGGAAAAGGACATGGCTTTACGAGTGCCTCTGTCTTTGTCAGCTCTGGTTGACTGCACCAAAGCTTTTCAGAGTTGTGAATTTGATCATTAGAGTCTAACTTGGCACCCCGAATTTCACACCTGCAGCCGGCTCAGTTTTTCAGTAGAGCAGGGCCAGGTTTCGTTGATGCTTCTGTTGCTCTTTGGATTAAGCCTCAAGAGACTATTTCCAGGACTGAAGTTGCAATCTGTCAATCACGCCTCACTTCTAGGTGTGTAAAAAGTGAGAAAGAAGGACACACTGAACCTCCCCAAATCCCCATGTTGGCGTGTGCTTTTTCATCACTAAATATCAGAGTATTAAAAGTTAATCTTGCAACTCTTCCTGCAGGACAACCAAGTCTCTGTGTCAATTGTGCACACAGAAAAGAACTTCTTCCCCTCTTAAATAGGGAGGTGTTTTATAGCAGAAACTCTGCTAGATGCATGCACACACATCCAGCAACCTGCTGAAATCAGAGAACAATGACGGGGGCTATATATATATATTTTTTTTTTTCCCTCTTGCCTCTTTGGCAAAAGTAGAGTGGGTGGAGACAGACACTTCGGCTCCATGTTCACCTAAAAGCCCTTTCAAATACTCGGCGCATTGAGCAACACAGAGGCAGCAGTTTCTGTCTTCATTTCTGCATGTTGACAGGGAGAGAGGAGAATTTTAACTGGATCAGCTCGTTTCCTGTGGCAAGGCATAGTTTGCATGGGTGTAGCAGAAGTGAGGTGGATGCACAGCCACGAGAGAAGGCTGCCATGACACGGAGAAGCAGCAGCGAACTTGGCAGTGTTTTCATGTGGATGAACTCCTACCTAGTGCTCCAAACCCCCAACTTAATCCAAACCTAAGGCCACCACATTAAAGTATCATGAGGCTCCAGGTCTGGCTTACACCACCCTGTGATGCACAAGAGATAGCCTGCATGAGTGGAAAGCCATGGGAGCTCCAAGCCACAAGGAAAAGGACTGTTTGGTTAGATTCCAGCCCAAACCACTTCCATACAGGTCCTGTTAACAAAGTCTGTACCACAATGTCCTGCCCATCTCTGATTTTTGCAGCAGTTCTCCACTGAAGGAAGATTTGTGCTATTTTTCTTGCTCAAAGTTGACCTTGTAGAGTGTCCTGCCCATCTGAAGAAAAGGACCAAGCCCAGGAAGCTGATGTGTTCTAGGGGAAATAGAAGAAAAACTGGCACCCGAGTGGAAAGCTGCAGCATACTTCTCTCTTCTAAGACCAATTTGCCAAGATGGAAATGTTCTGGAGGCAAAGGGATTACACCAGACATGAACCTGTCTTGCTGTGTTTTGTAAAAAATTGGGTGTGTAGAGTACAGCTGCCTTCAGGCACGTTCAGCCTGCAAAACCTGTTCATCTCAGTAGAGAATAGCATTTACTGCCCTCAACTGCATCATAAGAGCTCTGCTCCCATACAAGGTAGTATTTGTATTATTAAAAACAAATTCTAGCATTGCTTTAAAATGTATATAAATGGAAAGAAATGCTTTTCCTGCCTCAGAAAGCATTGAAGAGTATCCTGACCGCAGAGATGTGAAGCCAGAGTACAGCAAGATTTACTATGCATTTTCAGTGGTGTAAGATAGATCTGGTTTCTAACATAAACTTCACACAAAATTCACTGATGTGTGAGGCCCAGTATGACTATTCCTTGAAAGTGGAGCATTTGCTACTGCAATTTAAATATATATGCATTCATGCATGCATACAGGACACGGAATTATTGTTCGTATTTCTGACAATATATTTTTTCCTTAATGACTGAGTTTCTCTGTCCGTTTTAATGGTGCATGAACAGCACCAATAGCAAGAGTTCATGTTCCTGCTCTGTGATCATATTACACTTCTTTTTTCCAATTGATGCCAGATACATCTGTAGATTAAAAGCAACCTTTAAACTATAACTAATCTCTACATCTCTCTTACGACAATTCTTATGACAATTTGCATTTTGTTCACTCAGAAACATCATATAATGTCACAGATGTAAATATTTATGTACCCCTTCGAAATCTGAATGTCTGTCAAACACACACAGCAAAGAACTACTATTGCTTGGAAAACACTGTGGAAATGGATAAAGCCCTAGATATGAATATCTGACCAGTTAGGCTTTAGCTGGCTCGATCCCCAGCTTTCTCATACGGTTGCTCTGTGATGCTTTGCGTTCGGTGCTGTGGCCCTGAGATCATCAGGGGCACTTCCCATAGTGACTCATGGCTGCATTTGGAACTGAGGGGAGGAGGTGAAAGGGGGAAGGGATGTGTGTTTGTGTGTGGGTATGCACACGGTGCAATCTGAGGCACACAGTGCAGGTGATGAAGCAAAGCAGGCAGGCTCTCCTGAACATTACTTGGTTGCATGGCAGCAGGGCAGTTGATTGTGGGTAAAGATGGCAAGCTACTTTTGTCTTGGCAGTCAGTGATGTGTTGAGGCATGAGCCCATGGGGATAGATTTAGGTACTCACTCATAAGAGATCCTTCCTGTCCTGCAGCTTCTGCGCCCCACTACCAGAGAGACTGGGGTGCACTATCTGTCTGTTGGTATGTGTGCAGGTGACTCAACATCACATGTGAAGCACATCCAGTCATCCTGCACAGGAGAAGTCACTGGCTCATGCTCCATGGCCCTGCCTGGAGTCCTGAACACTGCACAAGGCTCTACAAATAAGTACTCAGAAGTACTGCCCCTGGCAGTGCTGGTCATATTGGGAATCAATTACATGATTCCCAGCTCCCCTGAATTAGTGGTAAGTGAATGGTGATACATTCACATGGAGACCTTCAACACACTTGTCTCAGGATACAAGTCCACATCCCACATCATGCTTCATAGCTAAAGGTAGAAGTAGATGAAGGTTGGGAAGGAGGTGTGGTAACAGGTAATATGGAATAGTATTGCAGCATAGACTGTGGGCTGGAGCTTGCAGACACATGATGCTATGAATGGATCTAGCACATGACCAGGCACTCTTCTGAACTAGAGGTATACAAGTCCTCTTCTGTGCATGAAAAGAAGGATCAGTAATTTTTGAGGTGAAAAAACTTCTGCAAATAAGATAAACTCCGCAAGCATCTCCAGTCAGTACCAAACAGTTGCAGAAGCTGAAAAACATTTCCTGTGCTCCAGTGGCATCATCTCTACATCAATTACTTTCTCCTACATGTACACACATACATTAGTATGCAGGAATGTCCTTGGTGCATCCCCTCCACTCCTTTATGCTTTCAACTGAAAACCTTTGCCTCAAGCACAGTGACTGCTTCAAAATATGTCTCCTTCGTGAAGCAGGTGACTGAGTGGAAAGATGCTGTGGGATGCTCTTTGTACTGGGGAGTGTAGATGTTGGAGAGGCCAGGGTTAAAAGGAGGAGGACACTTGGCACAGCTAATTTCTTTCTTTCCAACATGCCTTTCCCTTTCAGTGCTGAAGTTCCCAGGTGTTCATTAGAAGAAAAACCAAGTCATTTTCTCCCTTTCAGAAATTAGCTGGAGATGTCCATTTTGCTATTAGTGATGTTTCTAAGTAAAACTGCAGCTGAGTGTAAGCCTCAAGAACCAAGACTGACCCAATGTCAACACAGTTGAGAATCGCTGATTAAACCAATTGTTTTACAAGGCCCAGAATGTTTCAGAATTCTGGCTTGTTTTTGAGTGATTCTTCTCCTACAGAAAAATGATATGCAGCCATGCTGTTACAGACCAAATGATGCAACAGGATTTCAGCAACATTCCCATCACACTCTTTAGGGCAGAAGCATCCCCTGAGTAGTCAGTCCATAGTCAATGCACAGCCCCATCCTCCCATAGGATCTACTGTGTTCCCTGCTACCCAGTGTGTTCCCTGTTGGATCCCACTGTGTTCCCTGCTACCCACTGTGAGATGGGGCTGTGGTTTACATCACAGAAGGAGATAACGGAGAGATTTGACTCAGAAAGGCTATGTTGGACTCTCTGTGCTTGGGACTTTCTCCAATCAGCAGGACAGGGCTGCCCTGTCATAACTTCTCTGGCATTCTTGATGCCAGGAAACAGTCTGCTATGGAAACAAGGGATATGTGGAAAAACAGCTTGGTCAGGGATTCACCCAAATGGTGAGGCACTCACCCTCTCTTCCTGTGGGAGACAAGTGAACCTGTACCATTAGCAGGACACTGCCGAAGTGCATAGGAACATGGAACTGCACACTCTCACCAAAGCCCATCTCACCATCATGGACTCCCTATCATCAGATAAGACATTGGTTTTATAAATCCCTGTCACCTTACCCACAACTGTATTAATAGTTATTTTTCTTGAAAGTGTTTGTGCCTTTTCTCTTGGGATCCAAAAAGAAGCGGCATCTTCCAGTGCAAAACAAGATGAAAGGGATGAAAATAGCAGAGGGAGAAGCAGCTAGGGAAGCGATGGGTTATCTTTTCCCTGGTGGGCTCCAGCTTACTCTTTAGACAAGATATAAGGCTAGGAACAGTAAAAAAAGATATTTGAAATTTCTGTGATGTTTGTCCTTCTTTGCAATAAAACTTTACAAGGGTTTATACAAATTGTCCTCAGAAAAATTGAGGTTTGAATGTTTCTACACATTTCTGCTTATTTTGTGACTTGTGATAGGTGGTGTCAGTTTCACAAATTGTGTTAACAAACATTACAGCGATAGGTCTCTGACAGTGTCATATTTCCATGGATTCCCATTCCCTTGCATCTCCTGGCAGCATGTGACATTGTCTGGGTGTGCCAGCAGTGGCTGCCTGCAGCTTCTCTGACCTCAGAATCTGAGGTATCTGGGGTAGATGAGAAACAGACCACTGAATATTGTGAAACCACTGTCTCATTCTGGGAAAGCATCTGTAGAAAGTATCTCGGGATATTGCCTTCCAGGCTTCCTCCTTGAGTTTTTCCGTCATTACTAATGCCGGTATGACTCCAGTGATAGTAGCAGGGGCTACCTGCTGGCAGTGGAAGTCTGCACTGCCACAGTCTGTCCTGGTTCATGCTAGGTGACACAAGAGCAGGAAGGCTGAAGACCTGTTTACATGAGCCTCCTGCCAACCCTGCAGAGGCACCTCTGGCCACAACTATGCCACGTTGCACAGAAGGAAAAAAAAAGTTGAGTGGAGGTTCCTGAAGTTTGTTCTGCATGCACAGGGATGGATGGATGGCTGCAGGAAGAAATGTTCATGTATTGCAGGCACTACTTGAGGTACAAGCCCTGAAGCCTGGCCCATGGGGCAAAGTTGTCCCTGAAAGTACTTGAGAGAGGAGGCTAAATGACTGAGTATGTCCCCAGACACTCACCAGTGCAGTCTAGACTGGTGGGAATATAAAAATCTTCTCTAGTAGCAGGTGACTTGAGCTTGGCTTTTCCTGAGCTCTTGGTTCGTGAGCCTGGGACAGGAGGTGCAAAGGCTGGAGCAGCCACTTTCCCTGCTGTCTGCTCCATGGCAGCATACTGCTTACAAACCAGAAACCTCTGCAAACCATGGCAAACAGTTCTCGACTTCTAGCTAGACTCTGCCATTGGTTTTACTGTTCTAGGCACTTCCTTGTGCACAGAAATTGGTCCTACTTTTCTGCATTACTTCCCTTTTGAGACAGGGACCAAAGTGAGGGAGTATCTATGTTCTCCCACAGCTGTTCCCAGTGATTGAAATGAAAGGTGAATTTTCTTTAACTTTTACAGTCCCTATGACTTCCCATTGCACAGGAATCACATTTTGAGAGTGATGTGTGTTGTGGCCATCACTATTTACATTCATTGCCTAGTTATTTTTATTTGCATCTGTATTTGTGGGCTAATTTCACAGGTGCACGCACGAACAAACAAACAAACCACTTTGGCCCACTCCCAGAGATAAAGTAACCCAAAGCATGCATTACCACCACACTCAAAGGTTTGCTCTACCAATTATCTGATAGATATTTAAAATAAAATGGTTTAATATGCCTCTAAATGAAAGTAAGAATCAGCATAACAAGGGTTTCTAACTGAAGGCAATCAAAATCACTACCTTTCCTAGCATAAATCACACCACCTTTGGGTGTCCATCTGAAGCTTCAGAAACCACAGCCTTCCTCCATGTGGACACACCACTGGCACTTCTCATCCCAAAATAAGTGTCATTCCTCTCACCTTGACATGGTTCTGCCACTCTTGCCAACTGGTTGCATTTAAATGGTGATGCTTTTTTGATGGCACCATTGATAGTGCACCTGGGCAGTCCCAGGAGGAAGGTCCATCCATGTGGGAAACTCTTTGCATTGGGAATGTGCCAAGAACTTCTTTGTCTCCCTGAGCCAATTTGGATGCCTTTTTCCACCTTGTCCTTCCCATACAGCCAAATAAGCCTTTATACTTCTGAGAGCCTGACCAGGGACTCTAAAAGCATTCTATGAATCACATATTTAGGGAAAAATATTCTGGACTACACACTGGGAGGAGAGGATGTGGTGTGGCTGAGCACAGGTGCGCCCAGCTGGTGGGGAGCTGCTGGCAGGGAGCAAGTGGAGAACTGTTGGGCAATGGGGCATGTGGTCAACCTTGCTTTTTAGAAGCCACTTGTTCAGCAGGAAAACATGAACAGGATTTTTGGAAGTTTGTGGACATTATTTAAGAGAGTTTTGAGACTTTTTCTCCTTTATATATTCTCCATTGTACCAGGTTAGTTGTAGCAGGTAGGTGACTTGAAGTCAGAAGGGAAGTACCACTGGACTGGTGGACCCAAGGGAAGGCAAGTAGGGGACTCTGGGCACAGGTGGGACTGGATCAGCTTCACTTCTGGCAAACCAATGTTCTGGCTGCCAGCATTTTTTATGTATTCACTGATCTCAGAGAAATGCCAGAAGATTATGGGGCTTTAAGATTTGCATTTTCATTGTAACTGTGTTTAAGTTTTGTTTTTAAGACTTGTACTTTACCAAAAGACCAATATTCGGGGCTATTGTTCAGTTATGCTTTAAGGCCTGTCATAAAAGATCAAATATTTTTCTTTCTAAATGGTGATAAGAAATATGACTCAGTTTATTGTTTGGTAGCATTTCAGCTGAGTCTATTAAGGATGTCCCAAAAAGAGATGGAAATTGAAATGGTTAAAAATACATCAAGAAGAAAAAGACAGCAAATTTTTTTAAAGTCAAAGCTTAAATACTATTTTTTTTAAGTAATAATGATCAAGTCTTATAGAAGCAAGTAGTGATTTTAGGTGTCTGGTTCTGCAGGGGCATTTGTGCCTTGAAATGAAAAGATATCAATAGTTTTGCAAATAATTCCCTTTTAAAGTGTAACATCATATATACACCTATATATCCACCTTAACATACTAGCTGAGATAGGACTTAAGAAAGAATGTAATGGAATAAAATACTCCCTGCTTTCACAGTTTGGAGTTTCATGGCCAATGGAAGCAGAAAGTTACCTGTTTGAAGCATTACCATGGCACACTGGCATATACGAACCATAGACTGGCATATTTTGAATCATAGTGCAGTAAGTGTATGCACATATAAGCTATTCATATAATATATTTATATCTTTCTGTACCAAAAATCTTACCATTGCTTTGACTCTGGTTGTTGTCTTCTTTGATTTTGAAGGGTAAATCCTCCATGTTTTTATGCAGCATCAGTCAGGCAATAGGGTCCATTTCCTTCTCTCATGTGCCATTCTTCCAGGGTCAGGGCATGCTTGCTCTGATGGCTGTGAGGGCTCACACATTCCCCTCTGCCTCTGGTTCTGCCTTCAGCTTTTTTCCTACTTGAAGCATCCTCTTTGCCTCAGGGGATCAAACAGTTCCTGGCTGCAGCCAGCTCCCAGCTGGCAGTGCCAGGGTGGAGATGCTGTTGTTGTTTTGGAACAACCAAAATGTTCCCGGTGGTCACCACTGTGAGTGGCGCACAGATGAAAGGAGAGGTTAGTGGAAACACAGCCCAGGGTCTGATTGTCAGGTAACTGCTTGGGAAAAGGTTACAGCCTATAGTAACAGCCACCTCCATGATGGCTGGGTTCTAACCCCAAAACTGCAGAGCCACAATCACAGTGAAAACAGGTTCAGAGGCACCTTTGGAGAATTTGGGTGTAGAAACATTGAGAACAACAATGGGAAAAGTCCTTCCAAAGCATAATTTTGTAGCATACAACTTGTAACCCATAAAACCTAAGTAAGTTTAGTATCTCACATCAAGGTGAAAGGAATTTGCCTTATCCCCAGTGTTAGGAAATGTCAGGATAACTCAATCTCCAGACAGTGCTATGACCCTTTGAAAGCATTTTTGTGGTCAGGGTTTGCTTCTACATATAAAATTAACTTCAAAGCAATTTTCCCCCTTTTCTAAAGAATCCAGGCTTTGAGTTCATAGATAAATAAAAGAAAACAAAGTAAAGGAGACCAGTTCTTAGCATTTCTCAAAGTGAAGGGGATTAAGAAGTTTCTAAAAACTGCTTTATAAGCCATGGACTCACGGCCTTCCCTTGATCTGTGAGTGCACAAGAATGAAAAATGACATCTCACTGGAAAGATCCTTTTTAGTTGGTGAGATTCTTTTAAAATGATCTTTAAAATGATCTCTAAAATTACCTCCAGAGAAGGTAAACCCCACCTTTCCCTTACTGAGTCAGAAATGATGTACTATTGGCACCTAATGTACAGTGGCAGGGATGATGGACCTATATTTTTATGGTTTAGTTATGAATTATTACTATTTATCTCTATAAATTCCCTACTTCCCAGCCATGAAACCTGAGATTTGTAGAACTAATAATGGAGACACTGCAAATTATGTCCCCCTGCTTTTCCCTGGCACGTACTGTTGTAAACAAGCACAATTACTATCATCAGTTTGAGTCATTAAATAATAAAAATCTTCATCTGAAGATGGCACAGATATGTGCAATGTGATTTGAGCCTATGGACTGTAGTACCAGGATAGATGAATTATAGCGTTCAAAAATAAAAGGTTTATTTTTTTTTTCTCATTTGTGATACCACACCATGATGTTTAAGAGAAACATGGCAATGGACTTCTACATACTTGAAGGTGGCTCTCCTTCAAGCTGTGCTCCAAACGCTCAACACAAAGTCTGACTTCTTTGCCACAGCATGACAGGGTTGATTCACTCAGCCTGCGATCCATTATAATGCTTGTCTCCTTTTCTGAAGAAGAGGTCCCTAACCAGGTTTTCTCCATCTTGTGCTTTTGCTCGACTATTGCTACCTAAATTTAGCATTTTGCATGTGTGTCTTTTAAAATTTCCCTTTTTGTTCAAGCCTATTTCTTCAGCTTGTCCAGATCAATTTGAATTCAAGCCTATCCTCCAATCTTCCAGCAATCTCTGCAGTATCATATAATCTGTAGCTGTAGTAAGCAGCTTTTGTATTTCATCATCCAGCTCACAAAGGGAGAAAAAGAGCAGTGTGTTTAAGACAGAACTTGGCATAAGCAGATTTTGTATTTGAGTTATCTTTTGATTTTTGTGTTGAAACACTAAACTCTGCTCTGAGTATAGTATCCGGTCAGTCATGCACCTACCTCTGGTATGTCTCTATAAGTTGCTTATGAGAATGCCATGCATGAAGGTGACAAAAATCTTACTGAAGTCAAGCTAGACAACCCTGCAAGGCCATGTGAACATGCCAGTCTTCTGGCAGTTCTCTGCCCTTTTCTATTCCAGTGTGGCTATTCTGGGGAATGCATTTCCCAGGCTGTCACAGAGGTTTGAGGTACTCAGGACTCAGAAAAGGTTTAGACAAACTCACAGAGGATGTTGGTGACTGCTTATTATGATGGCATAAAAGTTGTCTCCTGCAGAGAGAGACTAATGATAGCTACAGGTTGAGGGGTAGATCAGAGGCCCATCCTAGCACCACCTAGAGGTACATCTTCATGGATTATCTATTTGTTAGGTTAATATCCGCTTGTGGTGGACAATGAAAGTCTGATTTCATTAATCCAATGATGATCTTTTGGTCTAGATTTACCTAAAACAGGTGCTAAAACTCAAACACCCAGTGAAGTTTGAAGAATCCTAAATTCATGCACTGATATTTTGCTGTCCCTTCTTTAAAGGCTCCATACCACTTACATCATGTCTAATGTTACATGAGTGTTGGTAGGTCTCAGTATGAAAAAGTGAAATCTTGATTTCCATTATTTTTAAGTGGATTTTCTTTTTTGCAAAATTGCAAGCCAGAAATATGTGATTGAAAGGCCAGAGTAATGTAACTAATGTTAATTTCATTGTATGGTATGTTATACGTTGGAAGTGAAAGCCAGAAATCACAAGCTTTTCAATGTGACACATAACATGATTGCTCTTAGATACTGGCCTGCTTTATTTCTAAGATTTTTTAAATTACATTGTGAATACTCATAGTGATCATAATAAAACGAATGCCTGAGAAGTGTGAATTCCATTTAGCCTTTTCAATGAAGCACTTGGTGGGCTTTGTACTGGGTGGGCATGACCTTAGAAAAGGCCTATCATTTGACTATGAAAACATGGCTTAGTTCCAGTGCTAACAACATAGCTCTGCTAAAATAACTTTGGTGGTTGCAATGACCTATAATTTTTGTAATATCATTGAAAAATGTGTTTTCCTTACAGCAGTGTTACTTGTGTATGTGATAATTTTTTCATACACATTAATAATATTGGTTTGATTAGTTATTTTTAATGAAAATGGTGAATAAGACTCTCTGGATGCTTGTTCCAGTGCAGGGTGAAAGCACTCAGGTCTCATATTAGCAGTGCTCTGTACTCGATTCTATTATCTCTCCAGTTTGCTTTTTTTAATGAATCTCAACACAGCAATTTGAGCCACATCAGTCATGTACTATCAGATTGTATGACAGTATGATGTAGAGGTAAACATGACACTGTGCACTCAGAATTATAATCTGAAAAAGCCACTGGTGGAATAGAAATTGTTCCTCTGACCCTGTTCCCAGTTGACCTGGTTATGGAGCAGTATAACTCTGAATACCTCAGTACTGACTCCTGATTGCCATCAGAGGGAATCTGGGCCAGGGAATAATATATTTGCTATCAGTTCACATTTTCTGGTACATTTTCTTCATTTCAGCTAACATGGATTGTGAGACTGACTATCTTTCTAGCCTGTATTCCCTAACTTATGTCATCACTGAAGTCAATGAAAAGAAGAATGTAAAATGCAGCCATTTCAGATGAATTGTGAGCCACCATGACTGCACGAGGTGGAGGGTTCATGACAAGTATGCCTACTCACTGTAAAGGCAACACAAGAGGTGATTTCGTATCAACTCCAAAGGATTTGCATGAGGGCAAGTACCTTTTTCACTTTTTGTTCCCATTTGCCTTGATACAATCCTGCTATCCGGAACCCTAAGGGGAAATATTTCAACACCGAGACAGTCTTCAGTGATTGAACTGCCATGAAACGCAAACGAAGTTGGTAGGGTTGATTGGCTCTCGCTGTGCCTTGACGCAGCTGTGGCTTGGATGAAGCAGTACTGGTTATGAGTCAATCAGACAAGGATGGGATCATGCCAGAGGTCAGGGAAACTATCTAGTTAGAGGAGCACAGATGGCTATTTTCTCCTTCAGTTTTTCTCTTTTTTAATGAGGGCGATTTGTGACACTTAGAGAATGAGGAAGGTGTCCCCACCACAGTTCCCATCATCATGGACTGGCATTACTCAGTGTGGTACTGCTGGTTCCCAGAACCTCCAGCCCTCACCCTCAGCAGGCTCAATGCAGGGCCTTGAAGGAGCTTTTTGTAAGAGCCGGTCAGAGCCTGGGGAGCCACTCTGGTTTCTAGCTTACTTCTGCACACAGGCCAGGAGGTCATTTTAAGGGGTTCTTATATGGCTTTGTCACTGGAGAATCTGCAAACCAGGGAAAATTTTGGTAAAGGTGATATCTGTCATTCCACTTCTTGGCTCTGCCCAGTTTTCTTCTCTGCATTTTATTTTATCCATCCTGAAGGAACTGCATCTCAGCCACATCAGATAGTGTCCTTCCTTGTGTAATAGCAAAGAGGCTTCAACTACTGACTCTGAGATGTGACTCATCGTTGGAAAGTGAGGGAACTGTACTGTGGAGCTAAATTTCTCTCTCAGTTCACCAAAACCCTTGATTTGTTCACCAGCAAAGTATGTCATGAGGCTTATTTAGTCTCCATATGGGGACAATGTACAAGGAGGTACTGGTGAATTTTTCTTTTACAAGGATTTGAAAGGATCTGGAAAGATTGTTGGGTACTGCTAAGAAAAGATTGCTTTAAATGCAAATATATATATATCTCAGCAAAGGCTAAAGACATTTCAAAACTCTGAACTGATAAAATAAAACTGGAATGATGTGCATATCCATAAAGGCAAAGAAACTACGCCCATGCGTCTTGGCTTAGTGATTCTTCTGTGCTGTGGGAGGATCCCAAAACAGAAATGAATTCACTCTCTGGTTGACACTTGTAGAGTTTAGAAAGAAACTCAGATAGCTGAGATACAGCTGATACAGACTGATGCTACTCAAATGGCTTCTAAACTGTAACTCCCAGGAATTGAGTTAGCAGATTAAACAGTCACAATTGAAAGGTCTGGATTTGTAGGCACCAGGCTGTAAATTATCTACTAAAGTAGAAGGCTGGGATTTTAAGAACCTGACTGGGAACACCCATCCCATAGTACACATATTTGCCAATAAGCCTCTATTAAGGGACTAAAGGAAGACAATACAGCTGTGGAAGAGAAGTAATGCAAAACATCCAGCAGTTTTGTCACATCTAGAATATCATGGAGGGCTTAAAGACATAAAAAGTAGGCAAGACAGTCTGAATCTTTGCCTTTCAGTAAATAGTCACTTTTCTGTTAGTGCATTTCTTAGGTTTTGCAGTGTTCCTGCAAAAGTGTTCTTAAGTTCCTCAGGTTGATTCAGACTCATATACATCTTTTTGAGCATGTAGACCACCTCCCCCATTTACTATAAGCACCTGATTTTTAAAAGTTAATTGTGGATGTTATGTTGTAATCATCCATATCTATATCCAATAACTTTTATGGTTGCTTGTGCTTGAGACATGGAGTTCATCTTTTCATTTAACTCACTCCTAAACTATCTGTACTTTCTCTTTAAGCATCCTTTCCTCCTTCTAGTTAGATGGTTTCCTTCAACACAATGTTCATTCTGTGCTCGTCGTTTCTTATCACATGGTCCAATAGGCTTACTGGTACGTTATTTGTTTTAGTAAAGCCTGCTTGTTTCTTGTGCTTGGAAAAGCTGCAAATAAGTGGCATACTCCTCATGTTGAGAGGAATGCATGCAGAACATCACATTAATCTCTGAATACAGACCTTTTTAAGCTTTATGATTCTCACTGGAAAGATATGTGGCAAGAAAAATTGAGAGGTTGAAGATTGTTTGAGGATAGTTATCCAACAGCATATAAATAGTTGGGAGAAAATTATGTCATGACAACAGCTTTGATACACTTTGTGCTGAAGTGTCTGGCTGTTAAATCGTCACACTGCAATGGTGGCTGAAGTTGTGCAGGACTTTCTTCTGGAAAATGAAATTTCTAATAAAAACTCCCAAGCACTTTGAATAATTGCTACCAATAACCTGGACTATAGTGCTTCAATTGTACAGTACAGGAACATTAAACCTCTTAACCTTTGAGTTGCCTACTTGATTTTAAATGAATATGATACTCAAGATGATAACTGTGCTGCTTCATTCTTTATTAAGGACACACATGATTTCTCCTCTGCACATTAACGCTCTCATTATAATAATAAAGAATGGCAAAAATACAGGTATCAAAAGATTATTAGTACCTTCTAGACACAGTTTTTTCACAGTTCCTGTTTCTAGAACTACACCACTCAAATTAGTGTAACAACTATTGCTACATTCAGAGTGTCAACAATAACATTTGATGACACAGAAACCTTAAAGAGACTCATTTAATCCATTGTTCTGTCTGGAGTTTGTTTGAAAAAATCTATTTCATGTCTGCTCTTCCCCTGTGTTTCTTCTACAATGTGCAGAGAAAAGCAACAATAGCACCCGTTTTGGGGGTTAAGGTGAATCGATCTGTATATCATAGGGAAAATCTACTTTCTTCCAGAACACCACTGCTCAAACAATACTGCATCCAACATGAACCATTCCGTTGAGGTTAGATGCATTTGCATGCTAAAAGATCTTTTCCACATCAAAATGTAGATGCCACACAAAAGGAAAGGCAGGCCACAAAGAAAAACATGTTTTGCTAACAGCAACAAAGGCAGCTCAGCTTTTAGTAATGGATAAGATAAAGTATTTTGCTTGGATCCAGCTACTCTAAATATAAAGTGTAACGTTCCTACCATGGGACTTAAAATATAGGATAGCTGCATGAGCCAGAACTCAAAGAAACTTTGAGAACAATGTCCAGCTTGACTACCCTGAGCTGCAGCAAGGAGAAAGAAGGCAGGTCACAGCCACACAATGCGCTCTTGGGGCAGCCAAGCTGTATTAGCCTGTAAGGTGTTACCAGAGCAGCAGCAATGTGGCCATGAGAGATGAGATGAATGGAGCTGAGCTCCCATGAAGTGCCATGGCTGAGTACATCTGTCTGCAAGCCTGGCACTAAATAAGCAGAGGCGGCACCTCTTCTGGCCCTCAAATGGGCAGCATGCTGCAGCAGGGTGCTTTTATCCTATCCAAAATCCTGTTGGATAACCCCAAACGTGAAACACAAGGCAATTTTCTCCAAAATAAAGTAATTTTCACTTAAAACAGCTAGAAATGCTCTTACCACAAGAAAGATTTGACGAGCAGGCACAGATCAGATTAATTAGCGTGCCTGCAACTCAAAGCAATTCTGTGCATCAAGGTTGGAGGGAGGCAAAGAAGCACTTGTGTTTTTACATAAACATAGTGTAAGATTTCAGCCCACCCCCAGGACATGATTGATTCTGCCAGTCACGTACTAGCCACCCTTCTCTGTAACTCAAGGTAAGCTACAAGTGCAGAGGGTCTGATTTTTAACAGAGAATTAAATATTGCTACACAATTCTCACCGGATGAACTCATTAAATGGAATTTTTCTCTTCTATTAGATTTCTCCTGGTTTTATTAGCCTCCTCCTTTTCAAGTCCACATCTCCTTCAGATCACTGTTTCAGCATTTCATATATTATCCTTATTTACATGCAGTGGATTTGGACTAGATTCACAAAAAGGTTTACTCATCTAGTACCACTTACCTGCCACTGTACTTCTCAGCACCACCATTTGCATTCCCATTCCCGTTGAGCTGCTGCATACACCCGGAGGTGTCTATTTCCCTGCCAGAAAAATTCCCAAATATCAGCCCAGAACTTGCCAAGGTCTTAACAGCGTGAGCCTCCGAGCACCTAAATCACATCTAAGCTCTTCTGGATTTGCAAATAAAGCATTACCCCCTGCCTGCCAGGCCTGACCTGACATGCATTTTCCGAGCACACCTTCCAGATCAGGCACCAGATAAAGCTCAGTGAGAAAAATGGTTTTGAATCTCCATGGCTCAGTGGTCAGAGCACCCATACACCTTGTATGAATTAAGATTCATCCCCCTCGAGCGAGGGGACCCTGTCTGTCTTACACGCACTAATCTCAAGTGATTTCTGCGGTTGAAAGTACTCCTGCTCTTGAAGATGTCCCTGTGATGGCCAGTCAGAGAGTACTCATTCGGCAAAGTGGAGAAATCAAGTGCAATCAGCATGGATGAAAATACTAGTGGTAGATTTACTGAACCGAACTGAGAGCTATCCTCTTTCTCTGGCTCTATCCTCTCTGCAAGGGTCGGCATAGGCACTAAGGGAGGACTTGCTGATGTAGAGAGACAAGAGACAGGATGTCTACCAGATTGGACAGGTCAGCAAACACTTTTTGAAGGACAAGGCTTATGCTTTTCTATCTCCTCATGGTTTCCTTCTGCTTGATTTTTGTTGGCCCTTAGTACACTACATATAAAGCTTCAGTTCCATCAGGTAACACAAACCAGAAATCTTTTGACTCTTCTCTAAAAATCACTCACTGGCTTTAGTGTAAAGCTTCAAGCATCCAAGAATGGGATTGGTGTTCCCATGGCACTTCCTTGTCAGGACAATGTGTGTAGGGCTTGTCAGGTCTCAACAACCTGATGCTTGAGCATCAGTGGACCTTCTGTAACATCATTCATAGGAACACAGGGCACTGTTACTAATTCCTACTCGTTATTTTAAGGGTACCACTCTTCAACTTTCACTCTATCTTAAAAACACTTGGGATTTTAATTGCCCATTCCCCTGCTATCATATTCTATCCTTGTAGTAAAAACAAGAAGAGACATTTTAGGTCTGACAGTGGTGAGTGCAGCTATACCAGCACTGACTCTTTTGCTTGGAGGGTAGAGGCAAGAACAACAACGCTAAGCAACAGCAGACGTCTGGCAGAGGACAGAAGGAGATGGTTGGCCTCCAGTCTCCTGGGAATGGTGAAAGGGGGAAAAATGTTGCCTTTGTCACTTCAGGACAGCTATGTAAGTTGTTGCATACTGTCTGAAAGCATCCTTAGTGTCTGAAGGCTAACACAAATTGTATTCCAAATGGAATGAAGCAACTTTAAACCAGGAGTTTAAAAGCATCACAGGGTAGATTAAAGGGCCCTGTATGCTTGTTGTGACTTCCCCGCTACTTTGACTGTATAACTGTCCATGGTTTCTCAGCTTTATTGGTTAGGTTTATTGTGCTGTGAAAGATGCAAAGACCAAGACTATAAGAGTAGATGTCTGGAATTCAAGTCATAATTATTTTAATATTTCTTAAAAATCTTTCCAAGTCAGTTCAGATCAGCTATGGAGCCAGTCTTAGTGTAAAACAAATTTGCACAATCATAACGGGTTTCATAATGCCCTGTGGACACAACTAACTGGGAATAGAAATGTTTGGAAAGTATTTCCAACCACATTAAAGATAGTGCCATTTGCAAAATGGTGATGTGTGTCTGATATGCTTGGAGAAGATGTCCATTGCTATATCTCATTACAGGATGTAGGACCTGATCCACAGTGAGCACTCCACAGCACCAGATGGAGAAGTGCAAGAGGACAGCTACAGTGGCACAGACTGTGTGGATTGTTCATCTTGAGCACCTTAGCTTTCCCAAATCCATCCTATACCACTATGAGTAACACCTCTACCGAAGTAGGTACTTCCTCTACTGTGTTCTGATTCTACTTAAACTGAAGTGAATGGAAAACTCTTATTCTCCTTAGAATCTCTAAAAACATATATGGCTGTCATTGATCTCTGGAGATATCACAGCCCAAGGCAGAATGGGCTGTTACTGTCATCCAGTCCTGGCTGATCTTTTCTTAAAGACCTCCATAGCTTTTTTCAGGCAACCTACTCTGCTGCTTTGCTAACTTTACTCTTCATGAATTCTTCCTGCTGGAGCTCAAGCCTTCCTTATCCCCTGCAAACATGCAGGGTAAACCTTTCCCCTAGGCAGCAGCCTTCAATATAGACTCATTTTATTACGCTTTAGCATTTTTTCCAGACTAAGAAACCCCAATGCTTTTGACCTTCCTTCAGAGGTCCTATTTCCTCCAGCCTTTCTCATAGTTGCTTCATGAAAACTTCCTAGTTGTCCTGTGTTATTCTGGGAATGTGGCATACAGGACTGGAAACAGAATTTTACAGCACCATAAAGTCCAGCAGCCCAAAGCATGAGACCTTGATGTATGTGCAGACAGTCAATAGTGCCATTTCCTCAACTGTAGAATAAGGATAACTTTAAAAAACAAGAAACCAAGTTTCATGTGCATGCATTCCACCCTTCCAAGAAACTGCTTTGGTCATCTGAAAGCCATGTTTCTGACCATGCAAGGCATGTTTTGCTGGATGTAGAGGGATTCAGATACTGTGGCATCCCATATCTCACTGGATAAAACCTGCTGTGGGTGAAGAGGGCGAGGAGAGGGTAGCATGTGTGTCTTGACCAATGCAAGAAGCCGGGTGCATACAGTCATGTTTGGCTGCTATTTTCTTGGCTCTGAGACAGCAAGTGGCATGTCATCAACAACAGGAGGCAGCTGGGAAGAGGCAGGGCACTTTGGGTTGCTCCTGGGATGTCAGGTTCATACACATCCCATTAGTGCCTTTCTATATTAAAATTTGGAATAGAATAGGATACAAATTCAACATCCAGCAGCTGGGATGAATCAAGAGCAGGTTGAGTCAATTTACAGTGAGGGCCTTGCATTTCAGAAATACCCACACATAGCACATTATTAAAAATAACTACTTGGAAATAGCTATTCTTACTCCAGTCAGAGGCAATTCAACAGGTCATGTGATAAAATCCAAATGTAGCCTAGAAAAGTGGACAGATGAAACCATATTACTGATGAAAATACCATCAACACAATCTCACCAATTTCAACAAGGATAAAATCTCCCTCTTTCTTTTAGTGTGGAAACACCCATGTGATGAATGCCATGAGAATTTATAATCATTGATGCTGTGACCAAAAAGGACCTGTCAGGTCACTCAGTCTCTACTCCCAAATAATAAATAATTTGTTCCTCGATGATACCAGAAAGAAATTACAGCTCATCCTGGATTCAATTATCTGCCTAAAAAGGCAACAAGAATCTAAGGACTTGCAAGCAACCTTTATCATCTTATTTATTTCCAAGTGATTTCCTGAAAGTAGTCACAGCTTGATGCTTTTGTGTGGTCCCATAACTCCCTTCTCAGAGAAGATGTATTTAAAGTAATCACCCATTTGTGCCATTTATACCCGACAGATAACTGAACACTAAGCACCATTTTAGATGTCTAAAAAAAAAAACTTTGAGAGAGAGTTCTGTGGAAATAGGATTTCAATTATATTTTGGGGAAAACAGTCTGCTTATACTGTTTCTCTAATTTAGATGCTAAATTTCTACTAATGGACCATGGAAGAGAGTCATGTCTGAGGCTTTGGTGTGCCTGGAGCTCCTTTACACATGGAGGGGGCTGTCAATTAGAAAGTATTTCTCTTGTTTTGAACAGAGGTTCCTGCAATGCCTTGGAAATCAACGGGATTACAGCAGCACAGCCAGGAGAGGTGCATTTGTGAATCAGACCTTGCGTTAACAGCCTATTTTAAGTCATGTTCAAACTGTGTTAATTGGCAAAAGATAAAACATCTACACTGTTTGTTTTGCTGCTGTAAGGAGTTTGTGTTGAAAACCATGACTAAATAATAATTAACAGGCTTCAAGTAATCAATCAATAGTATTTCGTGAAAATAAATTATAAACTAGAATCTTGGACTCAGCATTAAAGTTTGATGGTGGGGTGTTTTTTGTTTGAGTGGTTTGGGATTTTTTTTTTTTTTGGTTTTTTTTTTTTTTGTTTGTTTTTTTGGACAGCAATGATGCAAAGCTGAAACTAAATCCAGGCTTGCACATGATTAGCAATTCCTTATTGTGGTTTTACAATGTTAAATTTGTACAAACAGATTAAGTGTGTTTTTAAGCAGTTCCTAAATAGCCTGGGAACTAAGAATTAAGTGCAGATTCTGCCCAGCTCCTCAAAAACCAACACACCCTTCTCCAAGCCCAACACCTGCTGTTAAAAATACATCACACAATGGCTCTGATCTTATATACCAGCAGATGTGAAGATGCCCAGAGGTCTCTCAGATGTTTGTGTTCCTGGGTCACGTGAGGGCACCAGGAAGGGGAGGGAAAATTATTCTGGAATTCCAGAGGTCACTGCTGGACAAAAATAGTGAAAATTGCACACATGTTGAGAAAAACAAAGGGTTCAGAAATCTGGAAATTTGGCCAAGAAGCTTTACTGAGGTCAATATTTTATGCCTGAATTAAAAAGAAAAGGATGGAGGATACAGAAAAGAAATGCAAAAAATGTCACCAGGAGAAAGAAAGGACTCTTAGGATGGTCTCTAGCCTCAAGCTAAAAATAATTAAAAAGTTCTAGTCAAGAAAAGGGAAGGCAATCTTCTCTCACAAGGCTTTCCTGGGTGAGCTCTTAAATATTCCTACCTGCAGCGAGCTGGTATATTTTCAGATTACATCTAATAACTACCATTAATGACCTGCTGCATGTTTTTGAATTCAGAAGAATTTTATTTCCAGTGCACCTGGACTGTCTGCATTTGCTTTATCTGCACATTTTTAGCCAGGGAAAAAGAATAGAATTTGGCCCCATGATTTTACTTGGGTACTTACCCACATGATAAACCTGATTTTAGGGGGATTATTTACACCAGCAAGTCATTATTTAAATCGGAAAAAAAAAGCTTTGCAGCTCACTGCACGGTATTTGTAATTTAATTGACATTAGTCGTTTATGGGTCTGCATCTTTTTCCTTGCACCAAGGAATGTCTCATGCAGTCCCGGCTGGAGGAAATGGTGTTGGAAAGGTTTTGGTACACATGTGGAGGGGGATGAAAGCCTGGGCCATGAACACACAACACATGGCAGCACTAACAGTGCTCAGAGCTTCTTAAAATAATCAACTGAGCTGCAGTGACACAGCAAAATACATCATAATCACATCAATTATGCAATCACTATTTTGTGAAAACAAGCCTCTGGGATTTCTTTTTAAGTAATCAAAGAAATATCAGACAGGAAAACAATGAACCTTCCTATTACAAATGAGCAAGTCTCTGCTGGGGAAGGGGAAAAAATAAGAGAGGAAAAAAATAGCCCCAGACAGGCCATAAAAGTGTCTAATTCTGCCTGCACGAACGTGACCCCCTTGTCTTCAGCCCTGAGAGAGGGCAGAGCTGCCCACAGCTGACTTGCCTGCATCCCCTCCCTACCCGTGGGTGCTGCACAGCCCCTTTCCTGGGGATGCCACCAAAGTGACACTTGTGCCGGTCTTGGCAGGGAGGAGGGGGCAGTACTGGGTGTGTACTGTGGGTTTCACACCCAGCCCTCCTCCGCCTGCCTCCTCTCAGCACCACACGAACACCAGTGGCTTGTGGTTTCCATTGGCTAGCCGGTTATCCCATCCTGGACAGAGAGGAGCCCGCCGCCTGCACCTGGCAGAGCTCATGGTGCCCCTAAAACATGCTGCGCATCCCAGCTCCCCCCTGCCCCCGCAGCAGCCAGGCCACAGGAGCACAGCAGCAAGATTTTGCCACGACCATGTGCATTTTGGCAAACTGCTTTTGTGAAAGCTGGCAAAAGCCCTTACACAATGCTCGCAGCACTACATGAAAAGAGGCCATGGAGGACACCGAAATTTTCTCCCCACTAGACTCACGCAGGTGCTCTCAGGCGCTTCTGCCGAGCTGCTCCCAGATCAGGGGTGTGCAGGCCTTGGGGGATGGGTTACAGCTGCTGCAACCGCAGCCTAAGTTTGGCAGCAGGGCTTTGGAAGAAACTATAAAGAAACACTTTGCCCTGCAGCTAAAAAGCCTGATAAAAATCTGTAAGCATGTGAATGGTAAGGGGAAAAAAGGGTCAATTCAGTCCTCTCACCCTCCCTCTCACCTTCTTGCATTTTCAGATAGTCCCTGGTTCCCCTGGCTGCTGGCTGGGCAGCTGGGTGTCCCAGCTCAGCTCTTTGTCCCAGGGCTGACGCAGCCCGGAGCAGCATGGCCACTGTGACTGATGAAGGTATGGTGTTCTTCTGCCACCACAGCATCCAGGGCTCCATCTTCCTGGCTGTCACCCCAGGGAGCTTGCAGCCCACGGCAGGGAGAGGAGCAGCCGCTTCTTGATGGCCACCACTGTCCCTCAGAGGCCGATGGGGTGATGTTTCCTGGATCATGGGACCACAAAGCAGGCGCTGTGTGGGGCTGAGAGTGCCAGCCCTGGCCTCCTGCCTGCCTGGGCACCCTGCGAACCCCACCCAAATGGGCCGGTGCACGCCGGGGTAATCTGGCCCCTGGGGGAAGGGATCTGGGAGCAGTGGGTAGCAGGGCCCTGCCTTGCTGACATCAAGCGTGAATAATCGGGCTTTAATGTGGCTCAAAGGTGGGAGGGGTGAAGGCGGCAAATGCACCACCTTTCCCTCCAGGGCCAGGGCACAGAAGGCTGCAGGTTCCTACCCCTTCCCTCCAGCCCTCCTTTCAACTTGGGATGGGGAGGCAGCCCTTCCCCACCCCTCACAAAATGCTTTGAGCTCAAAGGAGCCTCATAAATCTGCATCCCCGGCATTCCCTGGGTGTCTCCACCTCATTGTGGCCTCTGCTACATCAGCTCTGCAAAGAGGCTGGGGTCTTGTGGTCTTGGCTGCCCCATCCCATCCCAAGGGGATGCTTTCCTCAGGCACCTTCTGCCCATTACATTTCATTGGAGGTTGGTGCTTAAACCCCTTGGATGCTTCTGGACAGCCAACCCCAAGAATCGTCTCCTCTCTCTCCTTCTGCTGAGCGGAGGGAAGTCCCTGCAAAGCTACAGAGGGTACTTAGATCATATGGTTTCTCTGGTGGCAAAGGGGATGTTTCCCTCTGATGTCCCCTGTCACCACCACCCCGAGCACCCCTAGCTTGCTGTCCCTGCTATGGTGCTTCAGTCTGTGCTCAGCAGGACAAGCTTTTCATGGAAACATTAAAAATTGGGAAAGTGAGATGATCCAAGTTTTAAAAATACTAGGGTTTGAAAAAAGTAGTTGTTTTCCTTGGCTCAAATAGTTTAATTGAGGTGGTAGAAACCTGTTAAATCATCTTTGCCACTGAAGGAAACTACTCAGTACCTTTCAGTACCAGCTTGCTCCTGTAAAACACAAAGTTAGTAACATAAACATATAAGCTAGTACTTTGTCTGGCTTCATATTAAATGTCCCACTTGAAAAGTCTTCTAGTTCAAGTGCAAAGAAAAGATTTCATAACGCATCCCCATTACTGCTTTCTCTCCCTCTCCTTCCAGCCTAGCTGTTTCTATTTCTTACTTTCATTCTTCTTTACTCCATTTTCTTCCAACTTCTGTGCTGCCAAAGTTGTTTATCTCCCTTTTCTGTAACTATAAGAATACATAGAAATCCACTTGTTTCAGAGTTAAATCTTTTCTTTGCACTTCCCTGCTAGTCTAATTACAGGATTGCTCTGCTGTGAAGGATTTTTGATCTGCCGACATTTCTCCAGATCTGAAGGATGATGTTGGTGGTCACGCGAAGACATGGATTACCACGTTGAGTTTTCCTGTGTTCAAGTTTCAGACTTCTCAGCCTTGCTGTGGAGTGAGGGTGCAATAAATCTCCCAGTAATTCTCTCTTTAGATTGTGTTTAAATACATCCTGAGAACATATAGCTTGATTCTTCACAGGGAAGGCACTGTGACTGGGTGCTTGACCATGGACCACTGCTATGGATCCCAGTGGAAAGCTTTGGACATTCAGCCCTGCATAAGACTGGCCCCTAGAAAAGAAGACTGGCAAATGGCAATTACAAGCATGGCAAATACAAACACATCCTAATCACATAATAACACATGTAACGGAGTTGCCCCTTCCTAAATATTTCCTGTAAAAAATTATCGAAACAGCAAATCAAATGAACTAATACCCAATAAGAATTCAGAGCTTTTGAGTTATGATTTTGAAGCAAGAAAAAGAAAGCTAGTTTGACAGAGTGGAGGCAATACGAGACATTGTCCTATACACAGCACACTGTATGAAGGCCAGATAATGAATCCAGATAGCTTGAAAAGAGAGGAAAATGAGTGTCTTATGTACAGATGCTTCTCATTGTCATTTCTTTTACTGTAATTCTGTGTATATACAGTCAAATTTCTTCAACTTAAATTTATAGCAATGCTAAGGAAATCAACAATATGTTAAGATGCAGTTATTAAAAGAACTGGATCTACAGTTTGCAGTCAGTATTTAGTGTTCTGAAATGCCCAGATAACCAAAGCAGGGGGAGAAACTATGATAAATTGTTCTGACAGCTTTCAATCTGCTGAAAATTCTGCTTTTTGTTTCAGTGATAGTAGAAGAGGAACAAATATGGAAGCTCTGCCTCCGAACTTGATGCATACTTGCAAAGGAAGGTTGAAGTAGCAGGTAGGGCATCAGATTAAGACTAGGCAGACCTAGGGGAAATTTCTGCTCTATACCAAACTTCTTTGATGACAGTGAGAAAACCCTTTAATCCCTCTCTGTGTTACTTCCACATCAATAGCACAGTTGTGACTGCAAAATTTCTGTGCTGACCTTTTTTTTTGTAAGCAAACCTATCCATATCAACTAAGCAACCATCAATATCAACCAGAGAAACTGGGCACTAGTGCAAGGATAGCCCAGATTATACCTGCACACATATTTTGCACAAATAAAATGCAAATGCAGAGTTAGAGTATGTGAAATGCAGATACTGGTGCTTAGCTTCTATTGCACTCCCAGTACAGCACATGTGCAGTCACATTACATGATACACTGCAACCACCTCTTCTCTCTGATTCAACCTGGAAAAGCCCTGAAAAAGAAGATTTTATGCTCACTGTTAAAATAGTGCTAATGCTTTCATTTTAAATGTGTAAAGGCACAGGGTAGAATCTTAATTGACACCTTGCGAACACAAAAAAATGAAGAGAGGAAGGAGTGTACCAGATTTAACTGTTTTTTTTCTGTGGTCTTTTCAGAGAAGAAAAGGGCATGGGAGGGAGAAAGAAAGGTCCAAGTTGAATAAATGTAAATGTATAAATGAGACACTTCTAAGCATACCCAGGTGTCTTGCCAGCTCCATGCAGAGAGGTCACAGAGAAATAGAATGTCTAATCATTGGAATAAACACAGCTGTGCATACTTATATTTTCCATACCTATTTTGCTAGTGGGGAAAAAAATAATCACTCCTCAGAAGATCTTTTCCAGCCACTTGTAGCTTCTTTATTTTTTATCCAAATTTTTTTTTGCTTAAGAAGTGTGTGAGAGTTTTACTTTTTTTTTTATTTTTTGGGGAAAAAAAATAATTAAGCTGTGTATCCTGATTGGTCATTCCTTTTCAGCTGGTTTTAAGCATTTAAAATCTTGCTTTGCCTTCCAAACACTTTTGGTATCAAATTGTATGCAAGTGTGCAAAGACAGTTTTTTTCAGTATGGAATTTAACACTTGTGCAGTTTTAAGGCAGAGAAGAAGGAGATGAAAAGGATTTTTGGGTGATGAATGCAAAACTGGAAGATTTTGTTTGGATGGAGTGAATGAGGAAAAGAACAAAACTAATTCTGCTCAATGGGAGGCACATAAAATTCAGCAGGAACCACTGAGGATTATAATAATAATAAAAAAATTTCTGCAGGCTTGAGAAGAATATTTAAAACCTTTGAATTAATAATTAATATTTTGAATAGCTATGATTTTTGAGACTTTACACAAACCAAATTCCAACGAAGAAACCTGGCTGTAAAAAAACCAAACATGCTTTTGGATAAATCATCTGGTCTAATAACAGATAATAACTCTCCCTAGAAACCTTACCTCACTTGTACTTGCTTTTAAGGAATTAATTGTCACAGTATTTTGCAAAGATAATTTATGATAGGGCAGGAAGGCTCCTTGAAAAATTAAGCTGAATAACTTAAGCTATTCTTGTCTTGTGTCCAGAAATCTGCTTTTAGCATAGAATTTGAAAACAAGGAGCTCAGCCACCAATTACTGCTGCAGTACATACAAGGTATGTAGGGATAAAACTTGTAGATATTGGCATGCTATTGAGAATTGTAGCAACTGCTATCTGGATTTCCCTAAGAATTTTTTCTTGGTTTATTTTTCTTTTATAACTTGACCAAAAATATTGCTCCAAGCTGAGAATGTCTTTAAATTTATAGGACGGGGAAAAGAGGTCTGTTGTTTTGTTAAAATAATCTTAGGTCTGTTCCATCTCAAAAAAAATTTTTTTTAAATGAGATTTTACCATTGTTTAAAGAATGTGATGCATTTGATACTTTGGAGATTAAGCAATGAGTAAACATATTTACAGGGCTTGGTGGTTGTCTGAAGTCCCATAATTTTCAGAGTAGATAATGGTTGGACTTGATGATCTTAAAGGACTCACGGGACCTCCAAGTAGGCTGCTTTGCCATAACAGAGAAGCTACTGAGTAATGGGGCAAACTGGCATGCTCAGCTCCCCTTGCAGCCAGACCTGGCTGACTTGCCACCTCTTTTGGCAGCAGACATTAGTGAAGGTGGAGGGGTTAGATGGGAATGATTTTGTTGACACTGCTTTCCACCTCTGTGAGTGACCTTAATGCTCCTTCCTGGGACAGACACTGACATGGCAGAGAGATCAGTCAGACATGGGAGATCTAGGCAGAAACCCTAACTGAACTTTTTTGATAAAGTAAATTAATTTTTTTTTTCTGCGAAAAGTAAAAACAAAAGGAAAAGCGGCAGAGTGAGATCATTATGGCTAATTCTCTTTTAAATATCCAGGCCAATTCAGATAATGTTATAGCAAGGGCCATATTGAAGCAATTTTTAAATAACCTTTCCCGCCTGCTTCTGCACAACCTTATCATTGTTTTTCCTACAGAGAGAAGCAAAACTCCCACCAAGCCTTCAAGCAGTGCACAGGGTTTGCAGTGTGCTCCAACAGCAGCTCCCTTGAGCACTCTCAGCAAGTGAAGGGCTCCGCTTCACCTTTTAAGGTACAGCTTCATAGTTGTACACTACACAGGTTTTAAAAAACATTTTTAAAAACCACACTGCTGGCAAAAAACCCACATGAAGTGAAATAATCTCTTTAAAATGTATTTTTAAACAGTTTCCTGACACAGTTGAGCCCATTGAGTATACAAATATCTAGTTGTAAATAACTGGGAGACTAAAAGCTGTGGAGCACATCAAATGCTCACAGGCAGGGGATATCCAAAGCCAAACTTTCATTAGATGCATTTTCAAATTTGCAAGTTTGCAAGAACTAGAACCAGCTTTGCCATTTCAATGACCCAACGCAGCTGTTGACTTTTGGAAGTCTAGTTCAAATCTGCTCCATAGTGAGAACACATTCAAACACTTCCCCATGGTAGCCAAGGGAGGATGAGATGGACGCTGAACCTCCTGGAGGACTGAGATCAAGAGATCAGGAGAGCAGCAAGAATGAGACATCTGTGTAACCTGATGTGTGGGAGAAGCCTAAGGGACTGGGGAAGTTATGCCTGGCAAAGAGCTGAGAGGAGTAAGAAAATATCAGTCAGGGACTGATTAGTCTAATTAATCTACAAGGTCAGAAGAACAAGTAATGGGGTTTCAATTACAGAAGTGTTACAACAATAAAAATGCTGTGAAACATACTCTGTCACAAGGAGTAAGAACATAAAGTGTTGTCAGAGCATGTGACTAAAACACAAAAAGCTTGATGTGTTTTCTGGCTGTGCTGTAGGTTTCCATTGTCTTCAGCTTTTCATTTCAGGAGGAGGCTTCAGGAGGATCATGGAGTTCATACTGATGTAGGCAAGTCATAGCAGAAATAGTGATTGAACTTCTGTCCCATCAACTTTATACCCATATAAGAGCAATTGCATCACTGTAAATGAAAATAAGGTAATAAAAAAGTCTAGTAATTTCTTTACAGTAAAGGCCATATATGAAAAGCACATCATCGGATAAACCATTCCTTGTGTACAGCCTATTCACAAGTCATTCCTAGAAAGACAGCATCATCCACAGTTATTAGCTAATGTTTGGCTCTTTGATTTGGCAGACAAAAGAGCAAGTGTTTAAGCAACAGTTTAAATGACATTTTGAAGTGTTTCAGTTCTTCTCTGTGAAAGGAAAAATACTTTGCTTTGCTTAGTATGAAATACTCCTTTTCTAAGTGAAGCATATGCGACTAAAGTCACAGGGAAGGAGAAGGAGCCCACTTTTTTCATCCAATGGTTCCTACTCCAGAGGATAAGGGAGTTCAATAGTCCTCTTTCCAGGAGGCCTATCTGGAGACATAGCAGATGAATGAAAGTCAAGAACAGGACTGTGACAATGACCTGCTTTAGTTAGCATTGCATTTGCACACTGAGTGCTACCTGTGAACAGGAACCCACTGGAAAAGTTAGTTCTGGTTTCATTTACAGATACTGAATTAGTTGAAGGAGATTTTGTGATTATTAATTTTCCATTCATTCTCCAAGCTCTCACTTTTGATTTATATTGAGTGACTTTGAACGAGTTTGAGCTCCACTGAAACTGAGCATGCAGAGATAAGAACATCCATGCACAGACTCACACTGAAATTACAATGTGAATTAAAACCTGACTTGTTCTGCTCTCAGCCTGGATGCAAACAAAATCACTTGAGGCACCACAGAGCCCTGAATGGTGCATGATTTAATTGCTAATCACCACTGACAGCCTGTTGGCTCCACAGGCAGGTAATGCAACGTGCAAACTGCCGACAAGAAGTGAGCTGGCAATTGATAAAGATACAGATTGTGGGATTTTGGCTGATTCCAGCCAGCCTGTGGGGATGACAGAAAGGGGAATTTTGAAACCTTTGATCTCTTAAGAAGCTGGTTACAGCTGGGACCAGTGGAAAAAACACATGGGCCAATTGCTCCCTGTTGTGACCCCAAACTGAGCTGCTTATTACAAAACGCCATTCTCAGTTGCTCAACTGATGTTTCAGAGCATCACTGATCCTGAGTTTACTAGTATGATCTGGCTAAGTTTGATGGTCCAGCAGTCACTTGATCCTATTTCACCACCAGTTTGCACTACTGGTCCAATGAATGCAGAGGCTGTCTTGACCACTTCTCATGGCAGCATCCAGTAGACATCTGCTGGCCCAAAACTTGAGTGACTCAATAGAGAAGTTGGTTTTGCATGCATGAGCCTGGCTCATCTTCCCATTACTGAGGAAATGGTTTTATCCAGGAAATAACCTACTCCATCAAGGCCTTTTCACAAAAGATTATTTCCTCAGCATTGTTCCTAGAAAACCATTCAAACACAAGCACAAAATCAAGATGAGTCAATCTCTTAGAAAGTGAGATTACAGCATTGCGTGGAGAACTTGTAGGGGCCAGCAACACACATTTCCACATGGACATACCAGGGCAGATGAAGACATGAAATGCCAAGCATGGGGCTGCTCCAGAGAATGGCTCTTAGCCAGAGTCTGAGACTGTTAGCTGCCAGGGAGGGGTTAGTCTAACAGAGGCTGACTATTACCTCCAAATGACCAAGGAGAGAAAAACCTTACCGCCCTTGACTCTAACTTGTGCCTGTCCCACAGCCAGAGTGGAGGGCAGCTCATCTTCCAGTATCCTGGTATTTTCCAGACTGCATTTCTGCTCCTTGCCTAGCAGGCATACAGCCCCTCTTGGTCCAGGGAACTGCATTTACTGTAAAGCAGAGGGAAAATACAAAATAAAGGAAGTTTCTCTGGCAGAAAGGACTGATCAATAAAACTGTTGCTTCTGTGGTGCATCTGCTTGATGCTGTGGGATATCAATGAACAGCCCTTTGTGGATTAGTAGAAAGAACCAGCACTGTCATGTTACCAAGATAAAACTATTCAGGTGTGAATTTCCCATTCCTCTAAGACATAAAAAACCCTTGACAGCAACTTCTGCGCACATCCTATTCTTCTTTCCTCCTCAGAACTATGGTAGAAAAACAGTTTATTGATCTCTGCTAAGAAATCAAATCTTGTTATAACTCTGAAGGGTGTCCAGTTACAGAGAAAATCGGCGGTAATCGGAAGCTTCGTGCAGACCTCGCATGACCCTGCTCATTCCAGCACAGAAAACTGTTTTTGTCTAACTTCGAAAGAAACCAGACAAATGCTGTGAGGTTACTTATAATCCTGACACCACTCTCAGAATTGCCATATGCTGGGAACATGCCTTCTTGCCTATCTACAGTATATATCTGAAGGACTTTGTTACAGCCCTGATATTTGGCATATCTTAAGCCTATTTAGAACATCAACACCATCAATCACTTGGTACGGGGCCGAGCAGCTGGATGAACCTTGGCTATCATGCGAAGGCTATTTGTCATCTGGGCAAATCTGTTTGGCGTATAATGCTCCAGTCCCAGAACAATTTTCCCTCTCAAAAAATATTCTGTTTGATTCAGGAAACACGTGATTAATAACAAACAAGGGTTTAAAGATGGAGGTCAAGTCTGAAGTCTTAACCAAACAAGTGCATTGCTTACTAATGTTTGCCTCGGCCTACAGATATTCCCTTGAAGAGCACACTCAGTGGGGAACCACAAAACTGTTCCTAAATAACATGAGATTTGGGAGACCTGTGTGGCTGTGGCCACAACAGAGTTTTTCCTCAACCGTGACAATGCTGTTCTTACAAACTGGTAGCCAGACAACAAATCTCTAACAGCAACCCATGTTTAGGATGAACTGTGCCCACATTACATTCCCGTTCTCTCCAAGACAAGTGATACTTGGCACTTCTGACATTTAGGCAATTAACCTTCTCTTTAAAATGAGAAATATTAGCCGAAGTGTCTTAACCATCTGTGTGAGCCAAAATAAGAGCAAGGGAGTTTACATAAAGATTCTTAGCATGCCTAACAAGCATGTTGCTAATGATTTATTTTTTTAAGCCTCAACAATAGAGATACTGGATATAAGCAAGTACTTCATCATTTGTGTCTCTGTGCTGTTAATGAAAGACTAGGAATTAGTGGGTGACTAAACTTCAAAAGTACATGTTGCTTCAATACATTGTGTTGTAAAAGACAGATTCTCAACAGCCATCTGCAGAGCCAGAAGGAAAAGGGAGGAGAAAAATATTTTGAAAGTTTGCCTTATCAATTGAAGTATTTTGTTCATATCTTCAGGCCCGCTTCTTAACCTCTCTTTATCACTTACCTCAACCCCATCTTCTCCATAGTTGTTAGTTGCCTGATCTTGTTTAGAGTGCAAATAGTCAGGGAAGATATATGTCACTGTATTTTTGTAAACAGATTCCAATATTACACAGCGTAATCTAACATCTGTCTTGCTGGGAGGTTTTCTGGGTACAAGGAATAGACAATGCTTGTGGCTACAGGAATGACCCTGTTAAGCAATGACAACGCATGAGACCCCCAAATTTGTTAGCACTCATTGTCACTAAAGCAGAGTGAGGGACCTTGCGATATTTAACAGCTCCGAGCAGGCGTAGCAGTGGAGATCCTGAGGGCAAAAACAGAATTTCCACTAGTGATGTAGTAATATACCAGGATAATTAACCCCTTTTCTACTTCCAACAGCCTGGGTAACTGCATAGTCCAGCTGGCAAACTCCTGATGCTTGGAACCCAGGCAGCAAGAATTTGTACAAACAAAAAACAAAACAAAAGTCATAAGCGGTCTTTTTTGTCTCCAAACAAGTGCAGCATTCAGAGGGGAGTGTGACTCTAGCCTGGCAGTGGTCACGCTAGCACGGATGCCACCCCCTCCATCTCCCAGTGCTGCTGGAGCAGCAACAGCAGACACGAAGGGTACAAGAAATGGCAAGACGCAACCAAGGGATATGGCAAAAGATGTACATTTTTAACTGCTTTTCAAATGGAGCTGAAAACCTTAGGGACTGATGAATGAAATATCTTGTTTACAGTTGAATTCCTGATCCATGTAACTAAGCAACACAGCGCTATGGCTCCATGGAATGGAAGCGAAGTTAATTTTTTAACAATGCTACATTACCTTTGTACATCTTGTTCCTACTCTCCCTCAGGGTCTTACATGAATGAATCAGAAAATTGCTCCCTTATGTTAGGCTTGTGTCTGCACCTGCATTAAATTCATGTCAGAGAGGGGTGGAGGAGGCAAACATCGGGAGCACCAATAGGATGGTACCTCTGGATTTCAACTCCCAGTCTGTCCAACATGACAATTGCCTTTAATAGCTTTTTGAGGGGCTACAAGAAATGAGCCTTGCACTAGTGGTGGTCCTTTCAAATGAAAAAAAAAAGAAAGAATAAAACAAATTTGGGGTTTTGTTTAGTTTAATGCCTATCTCCCATATGGCTAGTCATCCCCGGGAAACACAGAAACAGAATTCATGCAAATAGGAATTAATTACTTAGGCTTACAACATTTTTAAAAATAAAAGTACTTTCTTTGCACCAGACTATTATTTTTGACAGTAGAAAACTGGAGTTTCAAGCCACTGAATCTGGGGCCTGTGAGTGTCTCAACGCTGGATACCTGGACTGATGCCTGCAGCTCTGGTCTGGCTTTGGGCCAAATCCAGAGCTGAAAGGGCCTGCTCTCTGGTTCTGGTTTCGGATGTCGCTTCCGTGATTTTGGCACAGGCGGATCGGAACACAAGCTCAGCCTTGAACCCCAGCATTAAACTAAACCTAATCCAAAGCTTCAGCCTGCTTCACATTATTTCTGCTGGTTAATTCCAGCTGTTAAACTTCTCCCCCCGCTATCGAGCCAGGGAGTGTTTTGTTGACAAATTTGCCATGCATTTCAAGGAAAGCAGGATCTGGCCAAGGCTTTGGGGTTATATATTTTTTTTCCACTGCAGGAAATGGAAGTATTGGCAAAAATATTCACCGTTGTTTAGGATAAGAGAGTGTTTGGACATATCCAGTTTTAAGCGGTCTGCTTAGTCTGATACTCTTGATATATGAGACAGCAAAGAAATATGTCTAGGAGTCTTGGAATGAGGCATCTTTTTTATAAGATGAGTGAAATACACACGAGGATGAAATATTACTTGCATATTACCACCAAAGCTGGTTAAAATTCACTCAATTGACTCCAGATGTGGGTTTCTTCAGCAATTTTAAAGTTAGCACTACTGTAACTAGGTGTGAGGCCAAGGCAAACTACTCTAGTGCTTTATAGCACTTGGAAGCTACAGTAGTCAAATCAAAATATGTTACAAGAGAATCAGTTTCTTTAAGCTTAGCAGCAGGAAGGATTTAATATACTGAATACAGCCAACCCATCTTCATTTGAAAGAACATAAAACAAATCCTTACCACATTTGTGACTTACTATTTGCATAAAGGATGCAGTTCAAGAAGCAGATCCCTGGCATTACTCATGCAAGCAGGGCCATACAACTCCACAATACTTTTAATTTACTTTATTTTATTCCCATGACATTACAGCTATGCTTAAGGTGAGCAAGCATCTCCATGCTCTGCTGATGCAGGTCAGTTGTCTGAATACTCAAAAATGCTTTTCAGCATTTGCTAAGTGCCTAATGGAAGATATTAATTCTACTCTTTTACTCTTTTCTTTTGCCTGCTCATTCTCCTTGCAATTAGGAATTCCATGTAAAAATCTTCACAGAGGAATTCACTGTGGTTCTTATCAACAAGAAGTTTTACTCATCCTACAGTGATGGCACTGTGTGTTTTAACAATGCCTTTAAGCATCTTATATTTACACTGACACAGAACATTTCAGTTACTGCCTTCACTTATTATCTCATTACTAAGCTGTGAGAGTGATTCCATAATGAAAGGTAAACAGTCTCCTAACTAACAGTTAATGTTGTCCTGGGCTCTGGCCCAGCTCACCTTGGTGGATCTTCAAACTGGTAACGTCCATTCTCTGCTGTGCTCAAGGGAGAGAGAGAATTTCCATGGTAAGAGATACTCAGACTCACCCTCGACCCACTGACACCTCTATGGTGATAAAACACTACATTTTTGCTGCAACTCCAAACAGTTCTGCTTTTTACACTGCCAGGCTGATAAGATCTTGCTCTTAAAGCCCCAGGTCCTGGAGCAATGAGGTTGCCACCTTTCCTGAAGTTGATTTTCTCTGCTATCTTATCCATTTTATCCATATCCATCCATCCACAGAAGGGCCCTTGGAAATATGGCCCTAGGGCACTCTAAAAAATAAGAAACTGGGAGAGAAAATTATTTAAGTAAGGACATTGCTCTGTGTAAACCAGTCTCCTAACTTTTGAACATTTAACGCTGGCAACATGCTATGCTAGAATGACAGACATACTCCACTTCCACTATGGAAAAAACTTTCCTTGGCTGCAAAGGGATAGGTAAGATTTGCCACAAAATTGCACAACAACCTAAGTGGTTAAGATTTTCTCTAAGCTACTCAAAACCAGTTCCTTTCTGCCTGACATTTCCAGTGTGGGCATATTGCAAGAGGATAATTTTAATATATAATTTAAGGTGGTCAGGTAAGTCTGTTTTAATTTATTTCATACAGTAAAGGTTCAGAAAGAAAACGTGAGGTCATTTAGGTGTTTTGACTGACCTTCTGTTGAAACAATTTTATCAGAAAACTGTCTTAATATGTGTTGGTGGTGTAAGGAAATATCCTCAGCTGGTGAAAATCAGTTTGTAGCTCCACGCATGGCAGAGGGGCTTTGCCAAGTTACAATAACCCCATACGAATTTCCCCATACGATTTAGAACTCTTTAGTTCTTTAGTAAAACATTGCTTATCTAGAAGTTTAGGAGAGATGTACATAGCAGAGAAAAGAAAAGAAGTGACAATAAAAAAGGAGAAAATACCTTACACTTAAGAATCCTTGGCATGCTACACAGCACCATTTGATTAAGTGAAGTTGTAATACAAAGACAAGGATTAATCACACAAAAGAGCAACATAATTAATTGCAAAAGCTAAGGGAGAATTTCAAGAAAGAATGCATCCTTTCTTTTAGCTTACAAAAATACAATTAGTAATTATTACTGATTTCCTGGAGAAAGTCCAGAGCAGAATTAAAAATATCTTGAGTCACAGAGAAGTTCATTGGTCCACAGAGACAGACATGCTGGGCTGCGGGAAGCTTATATTTGTTCAGCAAACTTCTTGCTTTTAAAATGATCTGTGCTAAGTTACACATCAGGACACCCATGACTGGATCTTTTCCAGGACTGGGGAAACTCTTATTTTTAAACGCCCATGATCTATTTTAAATAAAAAGAAAATTGTATTTTTGCCTAAAAATTTTCTAACTGCTGTTATGAGTAATATTTAAAGATGATTGTAATTCAGAAAAATCATTACAAGCAATCAGAAAAAAATAATCCATTTAAAACTAAGTACTTTATAAAGGCATCATGAGCAGATCAATTTTATCTAAATTATTTTAGCTCATGTGGGGGCACATTGATGCATTTCAGAGGAACAATATCCTTTAAAAATGTATCTGCCTGAGATCAGCTGATCAAGCTTCACCTATGTTCCAGGCTGTGTACACACAAGCACTGTGCAGCCACAGGCATCTAAGCAAAACTTGTAGCTGATGTTACCCACACAGTGGGTTTTGTTTGTTCCTCCCTCCCTGGGACAGCAGCAGCTCCCGCACAGGACTGCTGCCTCCTCTGCAGGAACATGGGAGGATGCCACAAACACAGAGTCACCACACACCCAAAATAGCCTTTTTAAAAATAACAACAATCCTCCTACAAAAACATTTAGCTCTATATCTCTGCACTCACTTGTAGTCTTTACTTCCATGGGGTCTGCCCAGAAAACCCTGGGTTTAGTGGAAAGTTTCCAGTTGGCTTTGATAGGAATTGAATCAGACCATAATGACATGTGCATCCTGAGGGTGATCAGCCAAATGCCAAGCTTTGCATCTCAGATTCATGCAAGCTGCTCAGGATGAGAAATTATTGCCTGTGGACATTAGTGGGGAAAAATAAATGTCGACCGAGAATCTCGTTAGGCAGTTTTCAAGTGCATGGAATATGCCTACACCATCACACTTGTGCAAACAGCTACAGATTCAGATAAATAAAGTTAGCCTGGGTATGCCAAGATTGCACCAAAACAAACTTACTTGCCCCTGGCTTTCCAGCTAGGCTGTATATGAGAGTTCACTTCCAGGCTTGCTTCATACGCTGTCCACTTTCAAAGGCACTCCCAGGCAGTTCTGTTTCTAGTGGTTACACCTCTGTTACTAAAAAAGGGATTAGTGCCAAACTTGATCCTAAATTCCCATTGAATCTTGACCTATTTGTTACAAAGATACAGACTGTAGTCACATCTCTGATTCTTTGAGCTGCTGACTGAGAGCTGCCCTCTCCATGGTGGGAGCAGAACCAGCACAACCAGCTATGTGTGATCACCTCCCTCACATCCCAGCAGAAGGGACACAGGAGGAGAAAAGGGAACAGGAACAAATTGGGTTTGGGCCCATTCTAAGATGGGAGAAGTCTGAGAAACCGTAAGGTTCTTCTAGACTACTTTTGAGGTAAAGATGGTACAGAACAAGCCCCAAAACCTGGCAGCCACAATCACCTCCATATGTACCTTCCCCAATTAGCTGAGTTCAGTTTGGTGTCACCCAAAAGGCTTCTGCTATATTATTTTATTTCACTGTAACCAAGCATTTCCCTTTGCTTGCTTTCTGTCCTGCTGTTGAATACATGAAAACTTTGTACATCTTCTGTGGTGCGTGAAAGCAAACACCACAAAGCAACAAAATATATTATAAGCTCCAGGTACTCAGAGGACCAAAAGTCCCTCCAGGATATTGATCTGGAAGAGCAGAATTGATGTAATTCTGGTTTTGGGTAAAGAATAGATGTGGTAGTTGTTGTAAAGACTTCTTAGCAAATGCCCATGTGAAGTGGCACTGAAGTGGCACAGTCTCTTGAGTAGTGAACTGCTTTGTATAGAAATTGTCAGGGAGATCCCTATTTTACAGGGAGCTGGACTAGTTGTTTTAAGAGGTCTTTTCCATCTCAGATTTTTTTTCACTATGATTCATGCTAATTGTTAGTGGGAAATCACTTAGTGTCAGTAATAGAGGTGACACATTCATTTCTTTTTAGTCATTGCACATATATTGTATTTGAGGTGAAAGAAAGGGTTTATTTCTCCTCTCCTTTCCCCAGAAGCATGTTTGGATTTCATGCATAAATAGTCTTTCTTCCCTTAATCTGATTCACATGACAGTATGCATTTGCATAAAGCTTCTTCTTGGGAAAACCATTCAAATCTTTATCTAGAGGCAGTAGACATGTCGCAGAATTATGTCCTGATTTAAAAGACAGCTTTTTTTTTTCCCTTTTTTCTGATGCATTATTTGTATCATATGCTAATTTATTGTAATGGTTATTAAGAGCACCAGGCCTTGCCTTTCAGCTTCCCACATTTCCCCAGGCATACCCTAACATTCCTCTCTTTTCATCTATGCACATCTCCTGTCAGGAAGTAAAGAACAATTAACACATACTGCAGATAAAATGTTCACACCAACCCACTCGTTATTTGTTGTGGCTACAGCTCCAGTGTGCTTTGTGCTTTCTAGACATTCAATCGGGATCTGCCCCAGTAAGAACATGAATGGTAATGTACCATAAAGCTGCTCATTTTTATCACACCACCTGTGGCTGGCCAGAGGGACAGTACTATAATTTAGCCAAAAAAACAAGTTATGGATCAAATAAAGCTCAGATTCAGACCTGGGACTTCAAATTCTTCCAGTCTGTGCTTCAGTAGTGCTCACCAATTGAAAGGGGATGAGGAGTGAAGTCAGGATAACAGTTGCTCTCCTTGGCTTTCTGCCACCTTGAGCTAAAATATTAACCTTAGTAGCTCCTCTCAGGAGAATCTGAGCCCTCTAGACCAGGAGGAAAGAACAGCCTCCCTTTTCACTTCAAACACATCCAGTTTCCTAACCAAGAAGGCACGTTTCAAACTTCCATCTTATCTCCTTCCTAAATTCCATGTGGAAAAGCTCCCACCTGAAATGGAGCTCATACTCTAAAGCTTTGAGCCATTACTCTTAAGTCAACAGAGTCACAATGGGATAAAGCTAAACCCCAACTCTATCCCTGGCTTCCCCTCTAGCCCTTTTCTAGTTCTTGGATTCATGGAAATATCATTCTAGACTCTGACAAAATGTAGTGCATGAGATAACTTATTTTTGTGGCTATGTAACTGAAGAAAGAGAGATCCAGTCTATGCAATCTTAGTTTTGAAAAAGCCTATGATTTATAATGTAACAGCAAATCTAGATATATTTTATGACTTTTAATAAAAAATAAAATTGCTTTGGACACTTTTATGAAACCAAGTTTCTTTTGTCCTAATCCTGAAATAAGAGTTTTGAACAGAGCCAGTATTAATATTTTTCCTCTTGATAAAGTCTTGTATGTTTTAGAAAGCCAAAATCTATATAAATGTTACTAAAAAGTTACTTTTCCATGGAGTCATGATGTTTCAAGTTGATACAATATTTACCATCGTAACTGAATTATAAAGTGTCTTCTCAGGAAAGAGAAGTATAGGTAGATGTTATATCAACATTAAGTTAATAGTTAGAATAAGAATAGTATCCATTCAACAGAGAGCTAGATTTGTGTCAGGGGGCTTGGTGACACCATAAACTACAAAATCACAAGTCAATTAGCCTGTCCTAAGGAAAAATCTTGAATTTGCAGCTCAGCTGCAGTGTCTCCTGGTGAACTAAACCTGTGATAAACATAGCATTACATCACTGGATGCATGTTTAGATACATAAAATAATTTCAAAGAAGTCAGAGGGATGTAGGTAAGTACCTTCCAATGAAATGAACAAAGGCAAAATTCTAAATCAAATTGTCTACATATTAAAATCACAGCTATTTTTACATCAGTTATTCCACTGAGATAATTTGTAAGCATAGTGGTTTTCAGAATGGGGCCCCTATTTTCAAAATGCAGCAACAGTCCTATCAGGCTTACTTAATGTGCATGCAAACTAAAGAAGGTGAAGGTTAAATACTATATTTAAAATAAGTCAGTAATGAGGAAATGAATCCTTTAAAGAGACAAAAGTGATTCAGTGGGAGGCAAGCATTGTCCTTCCGCTTCTCAGCGCAACCTTTGCATTCTTAGTTATTCCATGTTGAGTATTATATTACAAAAAGGAGAAAGTATCATGCATGTGCAGAACTAATTCATTTCTTAAGGAAAGGAGAAGTAAGGTAGATCAGACAATTCATCCACTATGAACAAAGAGCCTTTGAATGTTTACAATTCAGAATCACTTTGGTACCAAACATACTGAAGTCCTGAGACATATCTTCTCAGCTGATGAAGATAACCATCCATAACCAACCATTGATCTGGACAGCTGTCGTTCCCACAAAAAACCTGCAATGCTATGTTATTTGGACAGACCTAACCTGTCTGTAATCAAGCTATTTTGTTCGAGAGACACTCAAACACACACACAAGCAAGCACTCACAGCACTCATGACACTGCTTTATACCCCATGGGTCTTCCACTTCCTGGTGAAACTGGGGGTTTATTTGAAGCCTGAAGGGTATTCTGTCACATACTAGCATCCACAGTATCCACAGCCTTGTGCGGTTCTTCCTCAGTAAGGATTTCTCTCTTTCCACATCCTCACAATCTTGTTTTAACTCGCCCCAAGTCTCAGAGAGAAATTAAATGAAAGGAAGAGGGGCAAAAGTCAACAAAAAGGGAAGAACTCCCAATAAGAACACCTCAACTATATTCTTTTGTATCCCCTGTAGCGAATCATGCACACAGCCCTTAAGTATAAACAGCTCTCTTATAATGAGCAGGTAGCTTTCCCAGGAGACCAGGGGCTGCTCTAAGGCTCCGTCTGGATTACAACCCACCTGCTCAGGTTTCTCTCTTCTTGTTGTCAGTGCAGCCTACACAGCTGAAGAAGAAGATGTACAGGAGAGAGAGTGCCAATGAAAAAAAAAGAGCTACTGGCACTCATCACTCTTTTCTTCCAACAAGCTGAATGTGCAAAAAGTCTGCACAAAAAATGTTTAAGGGGTGTGTGTGTCTACACATGGTTCTTTGTCTACAATGTGTATTCCCCAGGGAGATGCTGGGGAATATCCTGTGTCTGGAGGATAGCTAGGACATGGTGACACCAAGTTATCCCTGCACTTTTGTTTCACCACAGTATATTCCTCTCAATCCTTTATTAATAATTATTTTGTCAAATATTAAAAAAAACCCAACAACAACCAACCAAGAGAGGAGATGCTCGGTTTAAGAGTTCAAACCAGTCCCTGAATGGGACTGCAAATATATCACATCCTACAAGGCAGAAAGACTTAGAGAGTGGGGTGCACAAGGGCAAACACTGGCAAAGGGATGGAGGGACCAGCTTCACCTTCACACTGGTCTGACTTCACTGCTCCTGTTCTCCACACAAAATCACTGCAGTAGAAACACTCACCTGCTTTTGGTGTGGTGTGGCAAACAGGAGAAAACTGCAGCACTGATAGAGACATGCATCGCCCACTGCCCTAACCCACTATTTTCTCACTCTGCCTTCATATCAATTAAGAACATTCCAGATTGATTTCTTTTTCTCCTGTCCAACACGTGTAGTCAGCCTGAGACTCATTCACAACATGGTTTGAGCAATGACTACTCTAAAGCATCAAGGGACCAAATGAATAGTGCTAGCTGTTGAGATACTTGCCTGTTCCTTGCTAAAATTTTGCCAGGGAAGTGTGTCTTGAATAGGACAGCTGAAATGAGCAATGAGATAAAAAAAAAATCTATTTGTGGATAAGCTTCTGTAGTCATAGCTATAGAATAGTAGCAATACCCTAACAAGCCCTAAAGATTGCTCTTCTCACAAATACAGACCTGTGAGACCAGGAGAGAGCTATCTGCTGAAAGTCCTTGTGCTCCAAGGTGGCACTAAGGACACCCAACTTAGGTGTACCTGTCGTAGAGATCTCCTGTAGCTATGAATAATCACATAAAACTGTGTTAATAGCCAAAGTTAGGACTCATGTTCCTGAGGTGAAGAAAGGCTGCTTTTCTTGCTAATATCAGTAACAGCTGAAGAAATCCAACAACCTTTTTTTATGAGCCCCTTCGAGCTTGTAAAATGGTATTAGCTATTATCATAGTTAATATTGCTTTATGTGGAAATATAAACTTGGGAAAACAAGTACTAAAACATTAGTGTAAATGTAACTTCTGACATTTATATTTATTAATTTGATTTTGAGCAGTTTTCCATATTAAAAAAAGAGATTGATTACTCCGAATGTGGAAAATACCACGTTGTCACTAACATATTTTGTTTGATTACAAAAGCAATAGAAAAAGGTTTTAAATATAATTCTTATGCACAGTTCAGTATGCAAGATTTTTTTTCAAATCTAACACACACTTGACAAGAAACAGATATGTTGAAAGACATCAATAAATGTACTGATTAAGAGTTTGAGACACTCACTTTAAAAATCTGGAGCAAAGGATGACTATTCTAATTACCTGAGACATGTGAAGTCAATTGTCCTTAATACTTTAAGAATGACAGATTACAAATGAATAGATATTAGGGCTTTCTGCTCTGTTGCTTGCTGAAGAATCTGTTGAAGGACAAGTACTTGGATATGTCACCTTGTGTCTGGGGAGGGGGGGGGACTGAAGAAGAATGAAAGGATGATGATGGGAAAAGTGAGATTATCTGAGTTGCTTTCTTTCCTAAATCCAAAGTGGGATCTGATTCTCCAAGAGAAAACAATGTTTTGTGTTTTTCAATTAGAAATACTTAAAGGTAAATGCAGCTAAGCTCCAAGTGTTAGGCTTTCTTCACAACTCTGAGCAGTGCTAAGAAACTGCATAGACCATATTTCCCATATATTAAAAAAAAGGAATTAATTCTTTTTAGTGTTGGAATGACATGGTCCTCTAACCAAGTTGTTTGCTGCTTTCAAAAAGCTCAAAACAACAGTTAAACTTCCAATAATGTTAATACAACCTTTCAGCTAAATCAAGATTTGGTCTTTGTTCTAAACAAGCCTGTGAGTGGCTTTGCCTTCCAACAGAAAAGGCACACCTGCGATCCTGTCCTGCTCCTCTACAGATCAGAAAGAGTGTGGATTGAGATTAGCGAGTGTGGCATTTCCTTTAAGTAATGATTTTTACAATGAAATAGACTGTGAGAAATACAGTGCGAGGCCAGAGTTAGCACAGTCATCTAGTTTACAACTCCTGCATAAAATAAGCCAGAATTTGCTTCTTCCAGCATGTTTAGGAACACTTTGTCATTGCATTTGTAGACAGCCATATGAGGCAAAGACAGTCAGAAGTCACACAGCAAACACAGCAAGTGCTATGGTCCCTGAAATCCTTCTAGGACAGTTACAGCAAACAGTTGAAGCCTATACCAGTGTATATAGCAACAGCCACACCTGCAGAAGGTGCCTTGGTGGTGGGACTGGTGTGGACCTAAACACCACAGCCTGGTCTTCACCTTTCTGTGACAGACAGAAGTGGTGTATGTTCTCCAGTGACAGATGCTCATGCGCTAATGCCTTCCTGCCACTCAAACCTCATTGAAACTGGTGACCTCGCCATGGAGGTATTTATGACATGTTCATTACCCAGCATCTGAACACCTGGAAGAGAAAAGGCTCTGGATTCTATTACCAATCCTCTGAGTCGTGCTGTTCCACTAATTACTTTTAATTCTCATTTATTAGAAAAAACATGGCTATTTCTCTGCCCATCTTTCTCTTTCTGCATAAAGCGCAGTGTAGAAAAATGACTTATCTAAGTCACCAAGTGAGAAAATGAGACTATATTTCTCTTCAAATCCACAAGAAGGAAAATTGCTTTTAAAAAAATAATGCCTTATGCATAAAAGAATAATGTTTATTTATGTAAATAAATATTGGCATCTATTGTCCCCAACACAATTAACATACCATTTCCAGGGAGTAGTCTTTGGGCAGTGACTGAACCCAAAATACAGCTTTTTCAACAAATGCATACAGAAATGCACCTAAGTACATCATAATGGGTAAGGGACACAACAAAAACCGGTAAATCACTGATAGCCATTATAAATTCAGCTGCAGATGTGTTAATATCGTGGTTCTCTAGACACAAGGGATATTTACCCTGCTTGGGTTTTAGCAACACAAGCTCCCTTGTAGATACAAAATGCCTCTTAAATAGGGGGCTTGTTTTCCTGTGGCCGGTTTTTCCCAGAATTTAACCGAAGATGAACTCTAGCTAATATATCCATGCTGTTATCTGGTACAAATATTCCCACTGCACACAAGAGTGATGATAAATGTTTCTGTGAGTTGTTTTTTTCAGAAAGGCCATTCCCTTTAGAATGAACAAAGTAAAAAAGACAAAAGGCACAATTTAAAAGGCTCAAAACATGGACTCCTTATTCTTTCCCCTTGTGATAGCCTTAGAAAAAATTGTGGGTAGCAGCAGAGCCCAAAATTCATATTTAAAATTTTAAATAACTGCATTTCCTCAGAAATACTTTTTAAAAGTACATGAGAAAATAGGACTCAATGTTATTTGATGATACACTCTTCAAAATGTGTAAGAGGGAAAGGTGAAATGTAAAAGCAACAAAATGGTACCCATCTGCTAGGACCAGAGAATAAATTTAAATAAGTCCTATAAACCACTTATTTATAAGATGAAATGAATGAAGAGGTAGAAATTGAACTGCAGAATTGTCTTCTCATCCTCCCACTTTACTCCCTACTTGAGAACAATCATAGAAATTCAAAGTAATTTGGTGCAAAGACCCATTCTCCTGTTAGACTCCTTAATGCATTTAATTTCTTCTAGTTAAGTCTTAAGAGCTTCATTAGGCAAACAATTATACGATTCATGCACTTCTAGGACAGAAAATATTTTAGTGAACTATTACAATTCTTGACTCTACATTCTTATATAGTCAAAACCACAGGGAGACAAGATAAATTTACCTATATAACCACACAAATCTTTTCATTTTCTTCAACATATAACAACCAGGTTTAATTATAATTAGAGCTTTACTTTAATGAAAATATTTCTATATTACTTCTGTCAAGGTGTGACAAACTCATCTGCATTTCCAGGACATGGTGAAACAAGAGTTCTGACACAACTGAAAGACTTTAAGAGACTGAGAATACACAAAACAAGGTCATTTCCTAAAAAAAAAAAAAAAAAAAAAGTGTCAGAATGTGGATTTTAGGAAAGAAAAGTCTCAGCTTGAAGAAAACACACTTGCTTCTAAGAGTGCTTGCTAAAGGAAGGAAAGTACAAAAGGAAGAATACTGCAAAAGAGAAGAAAATCCACCTAACCCAAACCATACCCATTTTCTTGTCTGATAAGTCCAGAGCCAGGTGGCTAGAATAAAAGATTGGTAGTTATCTGTTAGAAGATCAGTGCTGATTCTTTCTTATTACACTGCAGCAAGCTCACCTGTGAGGCTTTATAGATGCCTTGGGGGAAAGAGCTCAGCAGGGGTTAACTTCTTGTTGAGGGGGAAGAAAGGAGAGGTGAGATTTGGGTTTTAATTTGTGCAAGGGGAAATCCCCTCTCTTTTATATACGGTTCAGAGAAAGACAGGTAATAACAACAATAATAATAAAAAGTCTTAGGACAAGAGTTTTGCTGAGCACAATTCTCTATTTCCAGGTCAGCTTGGAGGTAGGGGAATGGAGTTATCATTATAAAAGCTTCCCCTGAGGTTCAGAAGGGAACTTCATTGTGAAATTTGTAGGAAGCTTTAGCTTACATGAAATCTGTGAGTTTATTGCTTGAATTAACTCTGAGCTGAGGAATAAAGTATGCTTAATGCACTTTTAAAGCATTGTGTTTTACTTTCCCGTTTGTTTCTATAAAAGGATGCTTTCCAAGCCGATCTGTGCAGTATATTTGTCCCTCTGGGTTTTACTTTAATTTGCTTGGTTGACTCGAATATCTGGTCCCAGAAGTTATTCTTTCACTGTGAACCACTGTAATTTCTTTCTTCCTTTCCATTTAAAAGACTCCAGCTTGCAAGATTGAAGTTTTCAGGTGCTGGAAACCTAAAATGTCAGTGTTTCTTTCTAGTGTAGTAACTGCAAAGATAAAAGAAATCAGTTAAAAACCCCAGAAAAGTTGCTTTAGCTCATTTTGCAGGTGATGTGGAATAAAATACTAGGCTGTTTAAAACTAAGAGCACAAACAAAAAAACTCCCAACTTTTGCATATGGCTGCGAGGCAGTTTATTTTGAACAAAAATCCTCTAAAGCTATTCCAAAAGTACTTGCTTGTAGAGGCAAGACCTTTCCATAGCAGCGAGTGTGTTTAGGGGTGTTGCCCTCTGCGGGGATAGCAGATCTGCTCTGACCAGCCTCCTCACTCCTCGGCTGCCACAGGCCACCTCAAATAGCAGAGCAGCAGGAGACAGTGCCAGCCTTTGCTCCTTTAATGCCAGACAGAAAGACTTTTCCAGGTCCTTCCCTATGGGTTTCCTCACTCTCTGATAAAATACCACAAAAATTACATTACCCTTTCTGGCCAATTTGAACACAGAACAATTACTGCTGGCAAATACTAATGTTTTATGTTTGCAAATTTTTTTTTTTTCCCCTTTTTTTTTTGATGCATCTAGCTCCTTGTTATGGTAGGGGGCTACCTACTTTGTCTACCCTTAAAGCTGGCCCTGGCAAATGCTGTGTTGTATTCCCACTGAGACTATGAAGTTTACAGAATAACAGGGCTGCTTTAATGTGGCAAATGGAAAGGCCAGAGACAGGCCAAAATTACTGTGGCATTTAAAAAATCCAGCATCTTTTGCTTTACACTTTCACTTAGTGCTGGAGTTGAGAAACATTTTTAAAAATAAAGCTTTACAGTTTCCTGTTAAACTATTTCATACTGTGTAATTAATTGTGCCTCTGCTCTTTCAAACCTCTCAAACTGAAATTAATAACATTGTGGGAAGCTGTGACTTTTACAAAGATGTGTAGTTTAAAACCTGTGAAGAAACACTGATTCAAAGAACAAAGCAAGAAGAACATAATAAACATTCTGTCTGTTTCTTCACTTTGTCAGCTGGAGTCTCTGAATTCCCCCACCTTGGTATATCTCATGAAGTGAGTAATTTGAAGTAGATGACTGAGGATGTACAGTATGGTAGCATAGAAATCTTCTGTCTCCACAACACTCATGTACTTTCATCTATGTTTTGCTCTGTCAGCTACACACAACTCAAAAAAATAACTAGTTTACCTTTCCATCCCATTTAATATTCAGAACAACTGAAGATAAAAAATTGGGGACCGGAGTTATTTGTCTTTAGTCCACCTGTTTGTTTTGCAGAGCGGGAGAAATAGCTCCATGCTGTTGATTTTATTATGCCATAACTTAAAAAGGAAACACTACTCTGTTTTTTCTTACTATTGTCCTGCAGCCTGGGCTGCCCTTAGCCACATGACTGCTGGTGAAAGTGCAAGGCCAAGCAGTGGGATAAAAAGTGGCTGGTAAATGTTCTTGCCACTGCTTCCCACATAGGTCCTACTGGTGGCCTCTGTGTCTCTCATCTGGGAGTCTTTCTGCCTCTGGAGGCACATACCATCCTGTTGATAAAAGAAACAAAGGAAGTTCAGTACTGCAATGCCAGATTAAAACCCACGTGAACCCTGATGGTCAGAAGGGTGATGACTCCGCAGAGCTGTCCATAACAGCTTTATCACACCATAGAAAGATTGAACAGTATAATCTGAATTTAAATGCCTAGCCTCTGGCTCTCTTATCCCCCAGCAAAGCAAACAAGAACATGAAAATAAAGAAGCATGAAGTTTCTGTGGAATATTATTGACATGTCAATAAAATACTCAAAGAACCAAACATGAATCTTGTTTGTAGAAGTTAAGGAAGAAGTTAGGACTTTTACTGCCAAGTCTGGTGGAAGCAGGCTGTGTCTGCATTACAGCAGGACGAGATGTAGTTGTTTTTACACCATGACCAACTAAGGAAGGATGCAGAGTCCTATCAGCTTCCTTCAAGAAGTCTTGGAGAGCTGCACCCAGTGCTTCCCACCAAGAGGATTGTAACATGGCCATCAACATCAAGGAGATGGGTGTGGGTCTTTCATCTCGGTAGCTTCTGGGACAACACCAGTGGATTACCATGCTGACTGGAGATGAGACCATCTGTCAGTACCTTGAGCATTGCACCCAACAGAAGTGATTTTTCCTGGCATCTACCTGTGTGTCAAGTCAAATCTCGCTGCAAACTTTAAGTAGCAAAATATAGCTAATAATCAAGCAATTCTTCTCAAAGAGATTGGAGGGCAGGAAGAAGGAATAATTGCAATAGGAATAACAGAAAAGGGAAGAAAGGTTTGGCTGGGATCTCTAAAAGAAACCTGTGAGGTGACTATTTGCCATGACTGGCAGTTAAGCATCCTGCTGCCTGCATGAGTTTATTATCCCAAGTTAGATGCTGAGGGTCAGTACGGAAGGCAAGAGCTTATTTTCTTTGAAAAATTAAAACAATTAAAATTAGCTGCTCATTGTCTAGAAATGAGAGGCCTAAAAGCCAACACTTGGAGGATGGAACTGCCCGAGCTGAACTAGTAAGAGAGGCCAGTGCTTCTAACCTGCAAAGAGACCATGTTACATCAGAGAGATTTTCCCTCCTTTCTTCATCTACAAATATCCTGGACACTCTCATACTAGTTTGTATGTGTCTGTGGAGAACAGTAAGCTGGTAACCCAAACTGTAGGTAAAACAAAATGCAGAAAGAAAAGCTGATCTGTTTCTTCCATTTGTTGTTCTTTAAATGAGGCACTGAGCCTGCTCCTAATGAGTAATGCCAGAGACAAAAGAACTGGGAGGCAGGAAAACAGAAGGCACTTAGCTTAGGGGGAACTTCTCAGGAATTCAGGAGCAAAATCCTGCTTTTCAGTGAGGTGAAACTATTTTCTGAATTTTTATCCCAAGACAGTGCAACTCAGACAAGACATGACAGACAACTCAGTCTGTTTTACTTAAGGAATCAAATCACTTGCTACAGCTCCTGAAGTAATTTATTCCTGAAACAAAATATATTTTAGTCTTTTCACTTGTATTTTTTAAAAAAAGTTAAGATAGACAATACAGATGCCATGCTAAGGGAATTCTTGTTTGTAATAACAGTAGGAATACAGAGAGATCCAAAATACCCCAAGTGGTAACATATAGGAACACAAAACCTCTGTCCCTTGGTTCAATTTTTGGACAAAAAAAAAAAAAAAGCTGATACAAATCACTATCATTGAGCACTGATTAGCTTCACAGACACCTCCAACTACTCTGTGCACCAAGAACCATACATAGGTACACCAGCTTTTACAATTTCCTTTTCCCCTGCCTTTCAGAGCGATCCCTACTTAACTTAATTCCCACTTTTCTTTTCTAAAAGTCATTGTGTGGGCATATTCTAGGGCAGGATCTACCTGCTGCTTTGAATAAGGGATTGAACAGACAATGCCTCACTGCTGTTCTTTTGGCATATTTATTTATGAATACAGAAAAAAATAGATTTACAGGATATTTAATACTTATTGCTAGTGTTAATAACACTCCTAATGTAGTACTAGCTACTGTCACCTATTTACATGATCCTGTTAAAAAAAATCTCAACATATGTAAACATACTGTGATATAGTACTCCCACTTTCATTTCTCTTGGTAGCTCTTTACCTACAGGTGGGTCACAGCCAAAGGCTATAACATGGTGGGGGGGACAGGGAAATATATTTTACAGGTGGGAACTTGATTCCATTGGAAGAAGAATTATTTGCTACAGCTGGGTGTAGTAGAAAAGAGTGGGACCCCAACAGCTAGGATAGTCATGGCAGTCCTCTATTTCAAGCCTTTTCAGTAGTATTATGATTGGATTAGTTCCTGACCTGGAGGACACTTGCTGGCTCAAATCTGCAAACACAAATTCTTTCAGTCAGGGAATACTGCATGGAGCACTACCAGAAAAGTTTCCATAGTGGGGTTGCTTTATACACTGCCTTGCAGCTGCCCTCATTTTCAGAACATGAGTCAGTTGAAGGTAAGTAACTTCCCACCTTGCTTCTCATGGAAAAGATACTCCAAGGCAGTTACTCTTAATCTTTGGTGGTGGTGGAGGAGTTTGTTTGTTTATTTTTTAATGTGAAAACCTGAAAATTCTTTCCAGGAGTGCAGGGGATCAGGCTGAAAATTATTAACATGAGGCTGCTTTGTATAGGGCTTTTTGCACACTTCCCTGCAGTAGTCACTCTCTCTTCTTCCAGACTGTCTCAAAACATGGGTTGCAAAACGTTCTGAAGTTAGTTTCCAAATGACAATATAAGGCAGTGATACAAAAATTCCTCTCGCACAAGTATATTATATTAGAATATTTTAGGATTGCAGGAAAAAATGATGCTGCACCAAAGAAGAAAATGGTAGAGTTGTTTCATATGGACATAATCTAATATTGACTTCAGAAAGCTGTAATTGAGTCGTAATCGATTAGACAATTTAAAAGCCTTTAATGAGTTAAAGATGTGATTTCTTTGTAGTTGCATTATGGCTAGAAAATTGATTTCTTAGAGATAAGACAGCAAACACTTAATCTGGGCTATGGCGCTGTGTCCCCCCCACAAACCCCAAATGAGATTGAGTTTTTGAGCCATTTTTACTTTTTTTTTGTAAAAATGTGTGAGCATCAAAGCTGTGCAGTCCTAAACTTACAGGTGTGAGGATTAACTTCTTGTGTCCTTCCTTACCCTCATAAACACACATCAGATTGAGGTGGCTTGCTGACCACATTTTTACTATAGCATTTTTTGTTGTGGTACTTTTCTCAAGTGTCTTACAAGAAAAGTGTTGAGGTTTGACAGTGTATTTTGAAAACGTAGACACTGTTTTCCTTCTGTGGCATTACACAAGTAATTCAGGGCATCTTGGAGCATGAAAACAATCATCTGTGCATTTGCAATGAGTTGATTATCTTCTTTTGCTTTGCAAATCAAAGAAACAAACTGGGAAATGTCCTGTTTGAAGGATAGTTTTTGGGGTTTTTTTTGGTTGGGGTTTGTTGTTTTTTTTTTTCCAGGGATGGCAAACAGACAAAGGAGATAAAAGGTGATATTAACATTCCTATGTTTAGTTCCTGTGACTATAGACATTACAGACATTAACCTGTTTAATATGAATACCGTCTCTATAGCCCTCACAAAATGCCCATAGTATGCTTTATGCCGGTAATAAGAGCTAAACCGTGCTGTATTTCATTTCATTCCCGCTGATAGCATTTATCAGCAAAATCTGGATTTAAAACCCCCCAAAATATGCAATTTAAGCCTCATCATAACTGGACTGCTGAGGAGGAAAGTGAGGGGATTATCTGGAGCCTGGAAGCACAAATATAAGAGTGTATTGTCAGCATGGACTATAGGCCTTTTGGCAAATGGTAGCGTAAGCTTCAGCTGACAGCCCTTTTCGCAACTGACAGACGAAAATATGAAACTTAAATTCTTCATGACAGATAGCTGTGCTGAATGAAGAGGCCAAGAGGACAGTGCTGGGTTGGGGGCGAGGGTGACATATCCAGGCCCTCTGTCTGCCGAACGGGGCAGCTCTTTGTGATTTGCACACAGTTAATTTCTCCTTAAGACTCTCTCACTTCACCAAGTAAACTGTTATGGCAGACTGGTTTGGTTTGGTTTTTTTTCCACATCTCTTTTTCTTTCATATGATCATCTTTTTTTTTTTTTTTTTCATGAATGGTGAGCTTTAAAAGATAGGGGTGGCAGATTAAATTTAATATGCAAGCATGAAAGATGTTTCCTGGATGCTTCTCCATTGGACCTTTCCACTCAATCTGACACTCTGCTATTGTAGGAAGCTTATTCACTGGTTTATGAACTGTGCTTAATCCTCAGTGATGGCGAGCTTTGTTAAAGTTTTAAATAACTTGTATTTTGAAAAAGATTGCTCCTTTCTGTCTGCACCCCAGCCCTGCCTGCTCCCAGGGTTGCACTCCCAACCAAGATGCCTTTTGGTGCAGGGTGGGTCTCCTTGTGTGAGATAGAGTTCCTGGGAGAAAAGCCCAGCCCAGCCTCTGCCTCCAGGTGTGCTTTTGGGACAGCAGGGAAAGTACAACTTCCACACCCGTGGCTCTCTGCAAAGAGGCTGACAGGGGTCATGGCTGCTTTCGCTAGCTGTGCCACCCCCAGCCCTTCAGCATAGCTCTCTCACAGCTCCACCACCAGTGCTTGCAGCACCTGCCATGGGGAGGTCATTCTTCTGTGGCCCCTGGGAACCTCCTGAGGTTGCAGCCGTACCTCATGGCCATGCAGTTCCTGTGCCTGCAGCTACCTTGCCAGAACCAGTCTCCAAGCCAGCCTCCTTCAAGCCATGCTCTGTCAGAGACATGGCCAGTGTGGCCACCAGCCAGTTTCCCAGCGGGAAAGCTGTTGGCATGGTGTCCTGCAGGGCATCACATCAGGTGATGGCAAAGGTCTCCTCTGGCCTTTGAGACTGTGAAAAAGAAGATGATGCCCACGAAGGCTTAGTTTGCTTGTTTACTTCTGCTTTGCAGAGGGAAGGCCCTGCTGTGGAGCTGTTATGGTCTCCCCTGTGCTTCCAGCCTCCTTACTGTGCTATAAAAAGGGGAGACGGGAGCCAAGAATAACAATACAGAGTACGGCCTCCAGCCAATCCTGGAGTCATTACCTCCACAAAGTTCCCTCTGAAGTCAATGGACTGTAGGATCCAACCGTTAATATTTGTCTTCTTATATACAATTTGTAATTATCAATACAAAAAAATAGAAAACCCTAAGGTAATATGTTAATTTTTACCAGATGTACTGTATGTATCCTTATATGCTAGAAGCCTGGCAGGACTGCAATGTCACAACAGACATTTACTGAACTACCTGGGGAAATGTAACAAAAAGCGTTAGTAGAAAATGGTCTTTCAGCTAAATTACCTAATATATTTGCTAATGGTATCTGATTTAAAAGCCATAAAAATACTAAGTTAAAAGCACATTAGAAGATGTGGTATATTTATAAGTGTTTGTCACCTTGGCAACAAAAGCGAAATTCCAAATCTAACACTAGCTTTGATGGGCCAAGACCTTTAAAAATTGATAAATACCTGCTCTTTATAGCAATGATCTGCTTTCGGTGAAGAAATACTGCACTGTAAAAGGAAGTTCTTCATTGCATAACAGGATTTCTGTTAGCTTTCAGCTATGGTTTTGCTCTGCCTGCCCCCTGTAGTATAATTTTTTTTTTAAGTCTTGACAATGAAAACAGTATGTTCTCAAATATGGTAAAGCACTGATCTTTTTTGTAACCTTTTCTGTAACGTCAAGCCTTTATTTCCTATATATAAACTATGTCTGTGAATATTGCACTGAGCTGTAAGCTGGCCTTGGTCAGCTTGCAGATCTATATACAACTCAGAGCTGATGGCTCTGATGGGGGCTATTTTTTTCCTGCCTATGGATAGTTGTGCCACAAGCACTGAACTCTGCATGCCCTGATAAATGCAATACCAATTTCAGTTCTACTTTCCTATGTAACATATAGTCCCATAAAACTGTGCTTTAAGACTAAAAGGAAAAGCTATTTACTCACTTGTAATGAAAATTCTTCCAGTATATTACCTCTGCATACAACTGGGTACAGGCCCTTATGTTAATTCTCGTAGCTCCCCTGGCTTGCCCACTGACATCGGATGGAGAACATAGGAACAGATCTATGTGAAGAATCAACAATAACAAAAAAGGTATTCATGCTGCCTAGTGGACCCTCTTCAACACTGCAAAGCTTTGTTCTGTATGATGGCAACAAGCTTCTCTGAGGAACTGGGAGTCAAAGTAACCGTAAGAAAGAATGTCTCCAAAATTGAGCAGAAGGGTGGGAGGCTTATATGTTTTCAGAGTTATGTAAGCAACACAGCTTTTCTCTGTCAATGCTTATTTCCACAAATAAGAGAACAACTACTAGTGACCCACCTTTGCCAGATAATGGTAAAGTTACCAGAAGATACTGATGTTGCCCTGCCATAAGCCTCTCATTTGGCTCCTTCTGAGATAGAGTAGCATTACCCAGCATAAATGCCCTTCACCTTCTATCCTCTCATATGATGGAATTGATTAAACAACATGGCTACAGAAAAGAAAGCCGAATCTTTTTTATGTGGGTAATCTCTGAGCAGAGATGAAATCCCTTGGGTTCAAGGGTCTAAAATGCCTGTAAGGATTAGAGAAGGCTTTTGAGAGTTTTAGGTAGTACTACTACTGCTGAGCAGCTCGTATCCCTCTTTTTCTTCCTGTTTTGTAGATGTTTTCATTTTCCTTCTACTGTTGGTTCATGAGGTTGACAACTGGCCAAGAAAGGCAAAGTGGGCATGAAAATCAACAGGAGAGGTGACAACTAGAAAGGGCATGTGAAGGGCAAGGAAAAACTGGAAAATAGAAGGGCTGGAAAGTGGAAGGAACTTCCATCAGCAAAATTAGGTTGGGACATGCTCAGAAATATGTTTTGTATGTTGGCCTTGTGAGATGGAAGCACCTAGGGTTTACTGAAGGCACTGTAAAGCATAGCTGAATTGACCATGATCTCAGGAGATACTGAGCTGAGCTGCTCAGAAAATCTATATTTATTTTTCATTCAAATTAAGTATCTAAGGTAAAGGGGAAATGTGTCAATATCAACAAAAACTTTGGAGAAGTTGCTTTGGAAGAATTGTTCACTTCAGAGTTGTTTAGGACATTTCAAGTATTGATGCATAATTCTGCTGTCCTGAGTCTAAACTAAATTTTTATTTATTTCCTTTTTTGAACGTTTTATAGGTAGTTTAAAAATACATATTTCTGTTCTGATTTAGATTTCCCAGTGGAAGTGGCCGTGTCTAACTAATTTTCATCATAAGCATACTTTGCTTTTGTCAAAATCGATGATGACTGAGAATGCCAATCAGATTGGACCTCCAACCTTGCATAGTATTTCAGTGGATTGAAGACCAAGCCCCCATCTCTATCTATCCATTCAGTTGTGGCCCAAGACCTCATCAGTGAACATCTTCAGTGAACCATAGAACTGACCCTTATATTAGTGAAATTGCTTTCCAGCGCAATACATGCAATTTATATGGAGCTGATAAAGCATCTATTAAGACACTGGTTAATAGATGTGGTTGGAGCTATTTTTCAAGTATTGATAATAGGGTGGAAAAAGGGTTTCAATTAACTGAGGTAGCAAGAATCATATGGATAGACATGTGCTCTTACACTCAAGTGCACAATTTTCACTGATTGATAAACCTAACACACCACTTGAGACTATGTTCTAGTTACATCACTTCACCATTAAACTCTTCATTTACCCCTAAATGAATAGATTAATATTAAGTAAACTCTACTGAAAAACTGTCCAATTCAGTGAAGCTTTAATATAAATTTGTATCAGCCATAGAAGAAAATTACAATTTATCGTTTGAAAATCATAATTGAAAATGTACAATTCAAGATTTCTATGTAATATGTGTTTCAGATATGCTTGTTAAATAAGTTTATGCAAAGGGTCATCTGCAACCATGTATATAATGTAGTATATATGTATATAACTTACATAATTACTCATGAATATTTTATTATGAAGATCATCAGCCACATTGCTTTAGCAAATTTGTATGAATAGTTTTTGTTTGTTCTTATGTATGCCTCAAACATATTGGATTTTCCTTTTGGTGAAAATAAATAAGGTAGGTTATATGATTCTATCAATCAAATCAGCATTTTCACAGAATCACGAACGGTAGCTCCCCCTGAATCAAAACCTTGCCACACAAACCAAATACAATCTGTTAATCTTATTATTGATTTACATAATTGGTACAGTGGTAGGGGTTGGAAGGGACCTCTGGAGATCATTGAGTCCAACTGCCTTGCTAAAGCAGGATCATCCAGAGGATCTTGCGCAGGAATGCAACCAGGTGGGTTTGGAAAGTCTCCAGAGAAGGAGACTCTACAGCCTCTCTGGGCAGCCTGTTCCAGGGCTCTGTCACACTCGCAGGAAAGAAGTTCTACCTCATGTTCAGGTGGAACTTCTTGTGTTTCAGTTTGTGCCCACTGCCACTTGTCCTGTTGCTGGGCACCACTGAGAAGAGACTACCCCCCATCCTCTTGACACCTGCCTTTTATATTTTTACTAGCATTTATGAGATTTCATATGCTGATGAAAAATGATTGTATTATAGGGGCATTTTTGAAAGTCACTGAAAATGCAGAGAGGGTGGAATCATCTTAGGAAGAGGTGTGAAAACAGCACCATTAACATGATTGTCAGTGGGCCAAATTCTGAGGAACCTGGACTTGTTCTGTGAACATCAAATAGCTGAAACCCATCTTCTAAGTACTCAGAGAATTTGTATTTCAGTATGCAAGCTTTGGCTGCACACAGAACTAAAGGCCCATTGCTACTTCCTTTGTGCTTTGAAGGGAAGATGGTTTTCCATTATACCCAAAAAGCAGCTGTCATGAGTCCTTGGTAAATATTTGGAGATCCTTAAGGTCACTAACAGTATGAAAAAAAAAAAAAAGTTTCTAAATAGTCTTGTATATTTTAGTTAGAAATTCTGAATATTTGACAGCATAAGTGAGATCTGTTGACCTCTCAGCATTAAAAAGCATGTCCATTTGTTCAATTATCTTTTTAGCTTTGGGTTTAAGCTTGTACAAAGTGAGAGCCAGGCATTTAGATGTATTCTGTTATACTGTGCCAATAAACTGTGGGTGCGATAACTGGTTGGGAAATCAAACTCTAAATTTAGTCATATTTATGGGAATTGAGGACCCATTGCTTCAGTTACATCTCTCAGATCTGCATGTGATTGTTTAAATTTCTTTTTCCTTGTGGCTTACATACAGTCTGCATAAACACTGAACATACAATTTCAAACCTTACTGTTTTGCTTTGGTTATACTTCAGACTGCAGCCACCTCAAACCACTTCTGAGGGAAGACACAATGGCAAATATGGACTTTTCCCTACAGATGACAAGGCAATGAAAGAAAAAGTACAAATTTTTTTGTTTGTTTTGTTTTGTTTTGGGTTGGTTTTGTTTTTGTTTTGGAGCTGCTGACTTTTTATATGGCTTATAAGTCATTGCCCATTAATGTGTAGGAACTTTTGTGAAGATGGTGCCATAGCCAGGTCGAATGATGCAATGGAGAGGCTCTAAAATTCCCAGCATTGCAGAGACTTTGTTTTTTAAATAATTAATGTTGTTTTAACTTTAAATATATGATCAGTTTCCTGAAAGAAAGGAAATCATTCTACCGACTGAAGTTATGTATCTTACCAGTCAGCATAAAACTGTTGCCTTAAAACACAGATATCTGATCTTAATGGTTTTAAGAAAATCTGTGCTACTACATAAGGAAAAAAAAATTACTTTGTAGGTTTGCAAGAGCATGAAAACAAGATTATAAAATGATCTTTCAGACCTCAAAGATCTGATCTGCAGAAGTGCTTAGCATTGGCATCTCCGGGTGTTGTGGATCTTTCAAAATCAGGCCCAGTGCCTGAAGAACAATGTCACCACAAGACATTTTCATGCTATTTGCAGATTTTCTTTACAATACCTCCAGCTTTTGATTGTGCTAAAGCCTTAAAAGCAAATCAGAGAAAAGACTCCCCTATTGTGTATTACAAAAGATACAGCCAGAAACAGTAAAACTGAGGGAGCTGTTTCCTAATGCACTCCTTCACATGACAATCAGTTTAGATCTTTTACTCTTTCTCAGCCAACATTAGTAACCATGTACTTAAAGTTACCTTTTTTTTTCCTGTAATATACTGCTGTAGGTGATCATACCTACTTGTAATTAACTTTGTACGTTAGATTAATAATTATCACTACTCTACTATCATGTGAACCTGCTTAATTGTATAGTTTACCTGTTGTTTAATAAGTACTGTACACAAGTATATGAATTTATGTATATGATGTAGACAAAAGGATTTTATCTATATACTCTGTCAAACCATTAGTTTTGTAGCTCAGTTTGACTTATGCTCACCTTTCACTGTGACACTATTTTTATAAGCATTCCAGCTAAAACTGGTGCTATTGTATTTGCTATGGGGCTAAGAATTAAAGTTACGAAAGATGACTGCATCAGAAAGCAAGTCAGGAACAGAGAGAGTCTGTTTTCTAGGGTTTTCTTTAAAATACGATTCAGAACAAACTACTATCTGACAGAAATAGAAAGGACTAACAGTTTTGCATGTACATACAACAACCCAGAGTCTACTCTGGGCTGCTGCATGCACTTGGAAGGGGTAGATGAGCCCGATGAAGATCAGGACTTAACCCAATAGCTCCTCGTGGTTGTGATTTGATATACTGCATTGACTTTACTTGGTGATGTAAGATAAACAACAGATTTGATTAAGCTCTCAAGAGTGTCCTCATTTAAAAAGAAATTAATTGACACCTCTGCTAGTGGCACAGCATTTCTTCATTCATTTATGTGGAAAAACACTAGATAGTTCATCAAAACCTCTGCACCTGCTGAAGGAAGCATGACAGGTTAACAGGAGCTCTGAGGCAGAAGGTATCCTCTGCACTGCACATAAAAAGTAATGCTTTGTGTCATGCTGTGAGCACCATAATCTACTTTTCCAGCCGGGGTGGTCTTGCAGTCCCTCTCCCTGTATGTCATCTGGCAGTGCAGGAGTTGGGGTGGCCGGCATGGTGTCACGTGCCACACTGGCCCTACATGGTCCTTCTGGAGGAGCCCATTTATCTCTGTTTTTTGAACCGGGAGTCCAGAGGTGCTGTGTGGCTGAGTAAGATGAGGTGTGACCTGATTCCTGCTCTCGAAATGGTCGAAGTCCTTCAGCTTCTCAAGCTAATGAGTAGCCCTGCTTAGTTATCAAAACATCAGAAAAAACAGTTGGTAATTCTTCCCAGGCTACAATATTTGAGTTTATTTGGGATCCTGGCCCCGCATTAGCCATGATTTAGATATGTAAAGATAGAAGGCTGTTTTACATTGAAAAAAGGCTTACTTGATTCCTAATGATTCACATGAACCTACCTATCACATGTTGAGGTTACCAGTGTGGTTGTCTCAAGGTAAAATTGACAGAAATAAACAAAGGCAGTTGTGCAGTAACATGAAAAAGACAGTTAAGCACCAATAGCAGTTATTCCGGTGTATGGTAGGTGTGCAATTCAGTTGCTTAAACATAGGCAATTAGTACCATTTTAGAAACCCTAAAGTTTTTTGCCCCATCTCCTACTGCCACTGGGAGGAGCTAAGGTCTCCCAGGTCACATCAGGCAGTCCTGTGTCTAAGGGCATCTCAACCAACACCAGAAACCTTTGTTTAGGCAACTGAATTGTATCCTGACAGGCTTGATATTTGCGTGGAAATGTAAGTCATAGTGAATGGTACCTAGTAATTAATCATATTGTGATTACTCCTTATATGTTCAAAACATCAGTACTATTCACTTTGAGGCTTGGCAATAAAAATTCTGCTGATACAGCTACATGGAATATACAGTTATCCCAGGGTTTCTTGGCTTTTCAGAATCTGGTTTTTGAAGCATCTGCTACTCTTCCAGGATGTAGAGCTGGAGGGCCAGAGATCGAGGGAATAGAAAATGAGAGGAATATATAGGAATCTTCCTGCACCCTGTATGGAGGAAGAGTCAGAGGAAAATAATGGTGAAAATTTGCTAGGATGGGCTGAGAGGAGAAGAAAGATGATACCAGGAATGCTAAACAAAGACAGGAAATAGCCTGCTGGTGGTGTTAGTTCCTGATTAGGAGCCCGTTAAGTTTTGGCTAGAGGGCTAAACCCAAGGAGACATTTTGTCAGCCCAAATGTGGAGAGAAAACAGAAAGACAATAGAACAATTAGACAGAGGAAGAGAGCAGAAGTGAACAAACACATTGCCCCTATTACAATGACATGCAGCTAGAGCTTTGTAGCAATACTGCCCAGCTGCCTTTAGACTAACTGAAAATGAGAAAATAAATCAAACTTTCTTTTGACTGTCAAGGGTAAAGAGAGAACTGTTTCTTTTTCAGCCACTGGTAACCTGATAGCTTGCCACAGTGTATTGCACATAAGGAAGTCTGTAAACCAACATCCAAGTGTTCCTTGTGATTAATATTCCTTATGATCTCCAGCCACCTAATCACATCCTGACCTCAGTGAGGGTCAACTGTGAGAAGGGATGGGCTGTGGGAGCAGGGTGGGCTACCAGGAGGTGCTGGCAAATGACGGAGCAGCTGGAGAGAAAAAGAGGACCTCTGCAGACAAGAATAAATAAATAGTGGCAAACCAAAAGCACTGATCTCAGGAATAATGCTACTGGTCCAGAGCTGTTGAAAGAAGTGGAGCAATCCATTCCTAACATCCAGATGCACTGAAAGTGGGATATGCTTTTTTCTTGAATTTAATAAAAAAAAAAAACCAGCATGAAAATGTGGTGCTACAGCATGAAATGTAGTGCTATCCTGAGACACAGAACACCAACTCTGCAGGGACACCCAAGATGCATTAACCAGTGCTTGGTCTGCCAGGTATGTTATATAATGCAGGATAGGTCTGCACCGCACAGCTAATTCTAGTATTCTGCATGGTAACAATGGTAGTTAGCTTTCCTATATATATATATATATATAATTTTATTTTTTTTTCAGGAACCAGTTGCTTTCCTGGATATCTAACTGTAAGACAGTCCCTCTCCCATCCAGATAAACTGTGTGGGCAGCACTGGTCTGAGCCAGATATGCCCAAGCTGGTTGTCCATGAGATGTAGCACCTGTACACATGGATTTCATGTTATGTGGATGAGGCCAGCTGGATCAAATACACACAAATGTGAATTTTCTTTGCAGAACAGGGTTTCTCTGAACAAGCACCGTTTGGTAGCCCAGGACCATGCAGGCATCCAAACCAACAGGATTGCATCTAAAATCCTTAACGTGACTCTGAGATTTTTTTTTTCACTGAGACACCTTTAACTGCTTGTAAGCAAATACATTTCCAATGCATTCTATTTCTTCTTAATCTTTTCCTTAGCATATGCTTTCAGCCTTTAAAGCATCCAAGTTGAATAAAATGGGCCCAGGAATCAAAATAACTATATAGTCTCCCTAAAAAAATTTTGAAATATGAACTACTATACTACACACATTTTTGTTTCACCTTGAAGAAAAAAAAAAGACTCTAATTCAGAAAAAATGCTCTATTTCCATTTTTCATTTATGTAAATTACACTCCAAATAAATAAATCTACATAATCTCACCTCTCTGCTAGAGAACTTGCAGTAACATTTGCCAGAAGAAAGACCGGCTTTTCTGATACTAATGCATAAAACATGCTGAATAAAAAAAAAAATAAAACAAATCATATTGAGTAAATAGCTGTTGTGAAGCTCTGGAAAGAATAATAGAGGGACTGATGAGTTACTCAGGATTGTCTTGTTCAATTACTTCAAACATCCTATAACTCAAGGATATATTTAAGTTAAGGTTTTAATAGAGGTGGTCATATCCCAAACCACTGAAATCTATAGGAATATTTTCCTTTAACTTCTGTGGAACACGCGTGTAGTCCTCTCTGCTGAAGCACCCCGTAGTGTCAGGCTATTGGTCCTGGAAGACCAATCTATTCAGCATGTAGCTGATGTACTGTGCAGGGGCTGTAGTGCCAAGAAAGCAGATCTCTTACATTCTTTTGGGAAAGTAGGACGTGCCTTCCCTGATTTGATCAAAACTGTTCCTTCCTCTGTGTTTCCTCTGTCCATCTGAGACAAAGGCTTGATGACTGTAAAGATTGCCACTTGATTTTGGGACCACAACTGGGTATGGATAAAACAATCAGTGGCAATAGTTTCTGATTAAATATCAGCACCCTTTTCCTAACCTGAGTGCATAGGGTAGGTGCTGAAAGGCAACTCTTATTCTTAATGGTCTACCTAGAAGCTATCGAACTCCAATTGTACCTGGGGCTTGGACACTCTCCTGTAACCTTTCAAATATCTTCTCACACAGCTGAATCTTTATGGTTTTGCTTTTTTGCTACTTTGGAAGAGAGAAAAAGACTGACCCACAAATAATCAGCAAACAGCCTGGTGGTTGTGGCACTCAGCTTTGACATCAGGTCAAACCCAACTTGGACACAGTGGAGATTTGAAGGCAAGACTGTCGCCTCACCCACTGGGCACCTCTTCCTGCAAGGTCTAGCAGGCTGGCTTGGAGAATGCCTCACAGATCAGGTCCTTCAGGCGAGGTAGGATGGGCATACCTTGTTGAGAGAAACATGGCAGAGCAGATACCTCAGAGTCATTACTAGCAGAGAGTTAAAGGCTTTGGGGAGTGTAAATTTAAGGTAATGTAAATTCCAGGTTTTCAAAACTTGTGGTATTAGATTTAAAACAACAGATTTAAAGTTATTATAGTTAAATCCATTATTTGAAAGTAATCTTACAAGTAAAATCGGTATATCTGAAATATTTTTTGTTCATATTTTCAAGCTTATTTTGAATAGCTTGGGCTAGAAACGTGTTCCTTTTTAAACAACAGCTAAGCTCCTTATTTAATTACAAAACTCCAGAAATCACAAATTTAAAAGAAGCATCAAAAATTTTGAGATTTATAATAAAAGGAAGATAATTTGACACTATAGATTTTTGTGACAACATAAGATCAAATTTGGCTTACTGATGATATGGGAATACTCAGGTCCACAGATGGGAAATGCCAAGGAGGACCCAGATCCAAGACTGACTGTGGTCAGTCCCTACATAAGCAGTGTCTACTGCTTCAGGAAACCTTGATTTTCCTTGTTTCCCTGTGCAGTGTCTGGCCATATCTCCTGGGGAGGTACAGGTTCTTCTCTCTCTGGCTCTCCAGAGCTTCCTAACAAGCAGCTTGGCAGAGAAGGAGGCAAAGGGGAGTGGAAAGGACTGTTCCATCTTTTTGTCACAACAGTTATGTAGGTAAACTCCTCAAGTTCAAGCTGCTTCCTGCTTCAGGGATACTTGAAACTATTTGCCCATAGAATTTCCAAGTTATATTTTTTCTTAGATAATCTAGGTGTATTTGAGCATCTCGGTATTCCCCAATGTGACACAAACTCCATAGTTTAGTTCTAGGTAAGGCAATAACTAGAGAGTTTGAATATTGGCCTTGGTGACTGGGTGAACATGGTACTTTGCAAGCTTTTGATATGACAGACCTCTATCCACTTTGTGACTTTATCTTGAACTCTCTGGATAGAGCCAGATATCTATTACTCCAAAATGCATGGCTTGCGAAAAATCCCAGTCAGGTTATAACTATATTCCACATATTGGTTTATTAACAATCAGCAGTGTCAGTCAGTCCTTATCACATAAAAATAAAATGTGACTGCTAGATTAGGCCTTTCATCTGCCAGAAGGGCTCGTTTCCCACCTTGCTTTAACTGGGGTCGCATGCCAGAGCATGTTTATACTGGGTTGAAACTGAACTGTATATGAATTCCCACACCAGCTTTTTGTTCTGTTTCCCTGACTTTAAATCTAGCACACAGTATAACCCAGATGTGCAAGTCATTGTCTTGTGAATCAGCTTCTCACAGAGCAAGGGAGGAAAAAACCAAACGCTCGTAACAAACTGGCGGTACTGTTATAAGGTGATTGCCTAGAGAGAAGCCATAGGAGCTGCCACATGCACAAACTCGTTTGGGCTAGTAAGCTTTGAACTTTGCCTTTGTTTAAATCATCAACAGAATCTAGAATTAGGTGCAATGAATACACTTTTTAAAAAACAAGGCACTTTTATTTTTCATGTAACATCCTAACTCTTACTGAACAGTTTTAGTCATAATCTCCCTTTCAAGCTGCTTCCGTGCTCCTCTGATGTGATGGGCAAGGAATTGAAAAGATAGTCAATTAGATGTAGGTTTTGAAACCACACCACCACAGGTTAGAGATTAGAAGGACAGAAGCCTGATACGGATAGGTTTTGCCTGAATATAAATCAATAATGAAAGAATATGAAGAGAACAAATGTGTTGAGTAGCAGCGGTGGCTTGTGTAATTTGGTCAAATGTTGCAACGGGCAGATTCATTCTACCCACAGTACCGAAAATACATTTGACACTTTCTGTTCTCAGCTTCGGTCCTTGCCGCCCCTCAGCCAGCTCCGGGGAGCCCGAGCTCATTCCGAAGCGGTAAATCTCGCTGCCACGAGGCGCAGCTGGTGACCCTCCACTGTGGCGGGCGCAGAAGCCACAGCGGCGGGTGGGAGCAGGCACCGGCAGCGGCGGGCGCACACCCCGGCCTACGGCCTCTTTTCTGCCCAGCCCGCCGGCACCTGCTCCCTCACCGCGCCCGCCGATCGAGGGAGTCCGCGGCGCGGCTGCAGCCGGAGGTGTCCGGCGGCGACAGCCGGTGTCCGACGCGGCGGGGCTCTGGGGTAGCGCGGGGACCGGCGAGCAGCCAAGGCCGGCGGGCGGGCGGCTCCAGGAAAGCCTCCTCGAGGGGGACTCCAACGAGAGGCGGGGATGCGGGGCGAACCGAACCGGGCCGGGCCGGCGGAAAACCGGGAGGAGGTGGGTAGCGGCGGGGTGGCAGCGCGGCGAGGCGGTCCCGTCAGGGGGAAGGAGAGGGCAGGGGCGGGACGCGAGCTGCGGCTGGGGCGGGGCGGGGCGGGCGGCTGGGAGCCGGCTGGCGGCAAGGCGCAGGCGCAGCGGCGACTGCCCGTATCCCATCAGTCTCCGCGGGTCGTGGGACGCGGTGCTGGGGCGGCGGGCCGAGCATGTCGGAGAAGAAGCAGCCGGTGGACCTGGGGCTCCTGGAGGAGGACGACGAATTCGAGGAGTTTCCGGCCGAAGGTGCCGGGCGGGGCGTGGACGGGAAGAGAGGCGGCGGGGGCGGTGGCGGCCGTTCCGGCGGTAGGCCGCGGCCTAGGCCGGGCCAGGGAAGGAAAGGAGCGCGCGGCCTCCGGCGGGCGGCAGCGGGCCCGAGGCGCCGTTTGCCAGCGGATCGCTCTGCCCCCAGAGCAGCCCTCGGGGCCTGCCGGGCGGCCGGAGACGTCTCGGCAGGCACCTCCGGAGCGACGCGGGGGCGGCTTTCCGGTGCCCCGCGGGTTCCTGTCTCCCTGGCCCCGTCAGAGTCGGGGTCAAGCGCGGAAGTGCTGCCCGTGCCCAGCTGTGCTGGTTTCGCGGCGCCTGGCACATCGCACATCAAGTGCTGTGTCATGGTGCGAGAGAGACGGGGACGAGTGTGGGGGAAACTTGCGCTAGCTCAGCTCCCGGGATGAGAATCGCTGGGAGACGAGGGATGGGGGCTGGAAACTGAGTATAAGGCGGAGAAAAGTGTGAGAAGGAAATAATGTGCTCCGTAGTTATTAGGAATGTTTTTACCTTTTGAAGCACGAATGTATTGGTTTGCTTTTCATAGGTACAAATATATTGAATGAGAAAATCAAATGTGGTGTTGAGGGAAACAACTCAATGGCCTTTTACAGATATAATCGTGAAAAGATCCCTATTAGGATGTGTTTGTTTTCTCTATGCCTTTAATTCTGGGAATTGTATCAAGCCATGGGTAACAAGAAGACCTATAAATAAAACATGATAGATGAAATTTCAGGGTTGGGTTTTGTTTTGTTTTTTCTCTGTAATGTCTTCGTTGTATATGATTTTTTTTTTCTTTAATTTTTTTTCCCGGTGGCTTTACAGGCCTTAGATGTTCTTCAATATCAGTAAAAACAATATTTTTTGCACTCATTGTCAGAAAAAGTTGTTGATGTAGTTGAAATGACAGCTAAACTAAACTGAGAAGACTATCTCTTCCATATATGTTTTCTAAACGGGTAAAAAGTATTTCTTATTTAGTGTAAATTAAGTATTCACAGTGGGGATCAAGGAAGTCTTTGAAGCCTGCTTCTGAACCTTGGGTTGATTAGAGCAGTGAACTGCTGCTGCAGAAGGTGAAATTAATTCTACTTCAATCTAGTTGTGCTACTAAAACCAAGTACTGTGCAGATTTTCGGGGTAGAACAGAGGTTTATTAAAGAATGACCACAATCAGGCTTCTTGCTGATACATCTGGTAAAAATCTTTGAGACAGAGAATAGTTTTGAGATATAATAAAGAATGTTCAGGCTAATTTGAATGTTACCTTCTGTGCTTAGGAAAGAGTCATGATAACTGACTGCTCAAACCCATACCAAATTGTTCTTACAAATCAAAACACCACTTTCTGTGCAGCAGAAAAATTCTGTGTTCTGTTATCCAGTTTTTATCCAAAGAAAATTAGATAATGCAAACTTACGTTAAGGGATAAAAGCATGGGCTTTTGGGGAATTTCTTTTATTCAGACTTAGATTTTTTCCTCAAATAATTTATCAAATCAAGTTTATGTATTGGAAGCAGATGTGTCCTATTTTTATAGGACACTTTATTTGAAGAATAACGTAAGTATAGCATAATAGATTCAAGTGTATGTGAATTGGTCACTTACAAACTTTTTGTACAGTGTTTTTCAGAATGTAAAATGATATGATTTTAGGCTTTTTATCTCTAAAAAAGGTTTTTTGTTTTCCTTTCCAAAGTGCAAAATATGGCAATTAGTGCTCAGTCTATTACAGTATTTTTTTAAAGCAGTTCAGCCATGACAAGTTTTTCAGAAATGGTTTTGTAGTTTTGGTGTGTATTAATAATACTTAATGGTAGTAGGTTCTCAAATGTCCTTAATACTTTCAATCCCAGATAATGTTGTATTATTTTTCACTTTTATTTAGTTGCAGGCATATAAGGTAGCTGGGAATAATAACTTTAGTAAGCAAATCTGCGATATACGGTCAACGTACAGGTATTGCAGAATCTTGTAGCTACAGCAATGAGAATATAATTTAGGCTTTACTTTTGTCTCCTCCTCAGTGTGGAAGATGACATGGGTCCTTAATTCTTCTTCCCTCAGTGTGATTTGAACATTTTATTTTTTTTTTTTTGCAGTCTCCCCAGCTGACCCTTTGTGATTGAAACTGTTGTTTGTTTTTCTGAGTACCCATTGCTATGAACTTTCTCAGATTTTTAGATCTGCCTGAGCTACTTGTACGTTAGGAGACAGGAAAGTTTGACTGTGTTCTTTTTTAAGCTGTTTTGAGCTTTATTTTTCGTATCTTTGAAATTCAGCTAAATGATGTGACTGGTAAAGCTTTTATTTTGACACACCCCCTGTCAAAAAAAAATAAATTCCATTACACATAAATAGGCAAAACAACTATCAGTACAACAAAGTTAAATTTTTTTTATTTTTTTTTTTAAAATACTGCATTGGACTTTTTTTCACCTGTTCTTCCCTGTTCCTTCTTTTGCTGTCCTTAGTATGATTTCTGTGCTCCTTCATCTTTTTGCGTTATATAGTTTTTTTGAGTAGGGAAGTTTAATTGGAATGCCTTCTACATCTCTGTATTTAATCAGTTAGAAATGGATTTTCCTGTCCTGGTTAATGTCAAATACTAGTTTTATTTCCTGTCAGTGTTAGAAAAAGGAGGAGAAAAATGCAAGAACTAACCTTCATTCTCATAAATTTAGTTGCTCACAGTGAATTAGTTTTTAATCTTTTACCCTGCTAGGTGGTGTGTGTTTGTTTGTTTTCATCATACTTCATCATGATGTTACTTTGGGCCTTGCTCCTCCAAGCTTTCTCTGGATGGGCAGCAGATGGCTTACTGAATTGTCAGGGGAAGAATAGTGTTATCTCTTTAAATATACTAATAGACTTTAAGAAATCCAAGGTCACAAATGTGAGAATTGGGATGCTTCCCATTTTGGTAACATTAGAAAGACTTGGTATCTGTTAGTAGAAGAAAACTGAGAAACTGTTCCCCAGTGAAGTAAACTGACTTGTATTTACACAGTGATTCTGAGCCGTGGTGTTTTGGTTTTTTTGTGGTGTGGGGTTTTTTTCGTGGGGTTTTTTTTGTGTGTCTTGTTTTTTGTTTTGTTATTTTTACAGTGTTTTTACTTTTCTAAACTAGCTAGTTAGTTCGATCTTAATTTTTCATTTTAAAGGAAGCATTAAGTGGGTGATCAGCAATTTGTCAAAGGAGATGTGCCAGATTATTATAGGAAAAACAGAAATTAGATTAGCAAATGAACATTTACTGTCTTGCCTCTGTAAGGAAGCAGCTTCTGCTGTTTTGAGAGCCCAGAAGTAGCTGATTATGGGTTGCAACTGCTGTTTGCAGATGCCTCTTTCAATCTGCCTTTGCTTCTGCATCACAGATACATTTTTGGCATTTATCCATAGACTGGCAGCATCTGATCTGTGTGGGCTGAGGAGCTGTGTGTGTGTGTTTTGGCAGAAGCACTTGCTGTATACTTTTTTTTTAAAAATCAGAAAAAAAAGCATTTTAATACAAACCTGAAATTGCACACATTTTGTTGAGGTTTTTAGGAGTCAGGTGGTCAATATTGCTTTCTTTTTATGATGGTGCTACTGCTTTTCCTTTTGTATGCAGGATGTCTCTTACAAATGTGTAATCCTGTAAGCCATGGTGT
>WTSP01022666.1:0-10384 GCA_025331215.1 Actenoides lindsayi
CGCCGGGGGGGGGGGGGGGGGGGGGGGCGGCCTCCCCGGCGGCGGGGGGGGGGGGGGGGGGGGGGGGGGGGGGGGGGGGGAGGGGGGGGGGGGGGGGGGGGGGGGGGGGGCGGGGGGGGTGAGGTGGGAAACGCGCTGGCGCCGCCTCGGAGCCTCTGAAAAATCACCATTTCTGTTGCTCGGCAGAGTTAAAAGAGTGGAAAGCTGTCTGGTCGGGGTGTGTGCTGGAAGACGGAAGAGACCTCGCTGAGTAGAGGAAGCTGGCAGAGGAACCAGGTGGAGTTGGATGTGGAGGCTGGTGGGAGTGTCTCCCCTCTGGAACGGGCAGTCTGTGAGAGTCAGGAGAGGGGCCAGGGCTTTCTCATCCCTCTTCTCTGCATCTCAGAGAAACTTTCCGAGTCTGTTGTGCCACATGATGGCTGGTCCCGAGGGAAGGCGGCCAGGTGCTGCTACAGCCGCACGTTCCTGCCCCGCTGACCCAGGGGTGGAGATCGGTGTTTGATCTTTCCAGAATTACGAAGAAATGTGAAAAGGTGCAAATAATATTCAGCTTGTACCTCAAACACTCGGTCTAGAATCCAGGAATGTAGACGTGCCAAGATTACGGCTGTTTGTGAAACTTTTATTACGGTCCCGTGTGTGTTTGAGAGGCTTGACTCCATTCCGCTGTCGTGTAATGCACTGAATGGGATAGTGCATGAGAAGTCTGTTAGTGCTTCATAACGAATAAAATTAGCTTTGTAGAACACTCCTTTTTCATGCAGTTGGAGAGCAGAAGGCATGCAACCTGATTCAATTAAAAAAAAAAAAAAAGATTGAGTTGCCTCCTTAGAAAACTGAGTGCTGCTCTCTCCCCTTCCTTGTGTGATACTGGGCAACTCACTCGGTACTCACTGAGGTTGCCGGCTCATATTTAAGACCTACAGACTGAGATACATGCAGCAAAGCTTCCACAAGTGCTAACTATTTGTCACTGCAGTTCAGATCAGTAGGAGCCGTGCTTTGAAGTCACCTGGGCTACAAAATGTAGGTGATCCCGTGGAAGGAAAACCACGACCACCTAGCTTCAGATATCTAAAATGTGGCAATGCGTTGGACTCTTGGTTTGAACTCTCTCTGAGTTTTCCAGATATCAAAATGGAATAATAGTTCTGTCAGGCCTCAGGTGGGTCACGTGCAGCTGGTTATAAAGTATTCTGATACCTGGAGTGCACGCTGAAGTTCCGCCCATGATCTGTTTCCTTAGCGTTGCAGCTATGTTTTTGTATGCAGGCATGAAGGAGTAAACATCAGCAACCTCTGTCCTTAGTTTTTGATACAAGTGGCACTGAAAAATTTTTAAACATCTGCTTGAATATTCAGAGATGAGTGGCTGTATTTTTTTTTGCTTGCATTTCCTGATGGACAGTGAAGATCAGTTGTACTTTCTACTCTGGACCTGTTGTACCTTCACTGTTCTCTGCACTGTAAAGGTATTAACTCTTGTAACTGTAGTGCAGAAAAAAAAAACCCCGCGTTTGTGTTATAAAATGTAGCCTAAAGTTTAAACCACACTGAATTCATCGTCCCTAAATATTTTTTTTTTCTTTGATAGTCAAAATTTATCTTATTTAAAAGGAGAGACAGGTCATACGAATAATTCTGGGGTTTATTACTCTGGTAAAGTTGAAAAAAAATAATGTTTGCATTAATATTTTTTTTAAAGGTAAAAATTCTTACTACCTACTACTAACTACTAACCGCTTCTTAACTGGTAACTAATAGCACTTTCATGCCACAGGGATCTTAACAGGCTGGAGAAGTCTAAAGCATACACCACCATAAATTTCAGCACGTAATGCTGTAAAATACCTACTAGTGAAAAGTTGCATTTCTCTGTGATGACCATTTGAGAATTAAGTATTTTCCAGTTTTCTTTTTGTTTTGGGGTTGCTTTTTTTTTTTTATTTTCCCTGGCACATAAAATAAGTGAAATCAAAATAAATGAGTCCTCAAAACATTTCACACCTCTTTTCACTTCAAAATATGTTCTTATGGAAGAGTAGTCTTAAGAAATTAATACGTTTTACCTTCATTTTAGTGATGTCTGATAAGTTTGGATTTTGCTTACCCTCTCCCTCTTATTTTTCTTAGTAAGCCTAAAATATTTTCTTCTTCTCCATCCTTGTTGTGATCTTATTATAGTAGCTAGATAACCTCTTAATTCATTATGGTTTTTCTTATTTACAAGAGTTAATATTATGTCTCATGCATCTAGGGAGCAGTCTTATTTACTGGTGTATTTTTCAGTACCTCTAGTTTTCTTTGTTCTTGTAATGTGTTTGTTGAATTGTTCAGTTGCTCAGTATTACCAACTATATGTAAGCTGTTCAGGGTTTAGATGGACATCCACTTTTTCTTTTGTGACATCTTTATTAAAATTCTGAAGTGATTTTCAGTGCTACACGTATGGTCTTTCACTTACAAAATTTCTAATGACACTTTAAGGACTATGAACAGTGGTTGTGTAGCTCCTGTGTCCTCAGTCCTTTAAGGAACCAGGATCAGGGGAATAAGTATTTATTTTTCACAACAAAGAGGTTACTTACAGTGTTTCAGGTGCCCATCTCTTTCACACTTCTGTAACTGCTTCTTTCTTAATTATATTTCCTAGAGGCATTAAAAAAAAAAAAAAAAAAAAAGAAAAATTTCTTTTTCAATCCCCTGCTCTAGCTTTCTGTTATACTTTTTGTTTCGTGTTTTGCACATAGTTCTATTACCACAGTGTCTTTTGCCTTGAAATGTCACTTTGTACATTTTCCCAAAGATTGCTATTTTACTTCACACAGTATGTCCAGTTGCCTTTCTTCAGGCCTCATTGGTGTTGCCATGATCAATGACATCAGAGTTGAACCTTGTCCTTAAATTTCGCATCTCTTTCTGCAAGCCTTCAGCACTTTATCCTCAACTTGGCAACTGAGGGTTTGAGGGTTTGTGATTTTTGTCCCCCCTCTAGTCTTTTGACTTCCTACGTCAAAAACAATATGCAATTTCTTGCAGTAATTGTCATAGAATAGCTGCATAAACATTTTTTCTGTTGTGAAATGTGGTCTGATGGATTTCTTTATCAGTGGAAGATATTTTGCATTATGTGCTTAAAGAATTTTCCATCATAACAAGAAGTTTATCAGTTGTCAGAAGACTGATTAGCAGTTTCAGAGTATAGAAAATTACTCATTAGAGCTCTTTACTAATGTTGCCTTAACATAACGTGTGTATACTTCTTTAAGCAGTGCCATTTGACAAAACAAAAATCACCGTGCCACAGGGCATATATTGGTCAAGCAGTTTTTACAGCTTTGTAAAAAAAAACAAAACCCAAACCAACAAAACCTGGAAGCTCCATAGTACAGTCAGTCGTAAAAGCTAAACCAGTATGAAGTGCCTCCACGCTGCCTTCGTGTGGAGAAAAACCTAACTCTGCCCTATTTTAAGTCCATTTTGTAAGTCTCTTCAGTGTGAAGCATGGACCCTGGCTTTGTCAAAACAGTGAAGGAATTTAGATTTCCTTCTGTAGTGATAAGGGATTACAAGAATTGGAAATAATATAATCATCATATAAATCCACGGAAGCTAGAATAGCTTGTTAATAATAATCCTTCTTTAAGCATGCCTCCAGTTTCTCTCATGAGGTGATGAATGTAGGAATGGCAGAACAAGCACAGTGAAAACTTGCTTTTCTTCAAGCCTTACTGATTGTACATAAACTCTCAGTTACCATAACTTGGTACTGAAATGTAAAACCATCTTCTTTATGGTCTTTTGAGGAGATATCAAATGTGTTTCTTTTGTGGAACCATTTTCCTTACCAAAACCCATTTCTTCGTCTGATTATTGTAAGCTCAGCCTATCTTCTTATCTCTTGGCATTCACCTGCCCTCCTGCCAGCTCAGTGTGTGTCCATGGTTCGGTGCTGAGGGACACTGAGAGCACAGGATGGTGTTCAGGAACTTGTTCAGTAACGCTTCTGTAAATGATGCCAAGCTATATACTTTATTAGCTTTCATCAATGCATTAGTGAACGGCGCTTCGTCAGTGCGCTTTCAGTCACTCATGACTTGGAATAAGGAGTGGGTTGGTTGGTTTTTGTTCTTTTAAAGTACAGGCAGTGGGAGGGTTTAATTTTGCATTTAATACTTAACCTTTCCTGCCTTATACTTAACCAATACTTAACCTTCCTCAAGTTTCTTGTCTTTGCTTGACATGAGTTAGTCCCAGGCTGCTTGGACCTTCTTTCTTAACCATATCACTGTTCTCCTGCCCTGACCTAAATCCTCTATACCTACCTGGAATACTTAATGGACCTAATTCCCCCACTGACCTTCTAATATGTCTTCCAGGGTAGGAGATCCGTTCTGATGTGATCAGCAAATATTTCTTCATCAAAGTCCTTTCACCTTTTTCTTTTTTTTTTCTGAGAATCGCATAAACTCATTCAGATTATATTCACTGAAATACTTTGTTATTATTATTTTTTGAAGGGTGCTTTAAAATGCATTTTTTCTGTGTCTTTTGTGTATTTTTCTTCCCTAAGTAACTGCAGTCAGGATGGTGGGTGTGTATAATAGTAGCAGACATTATAAATTTTTCCCAGTGATTGCATGTTGTTAAATAGCAATGTATATACTCAGAATATCCCAGAATGGCTTTTTTTCTCTGCAATAACCCCTCTTTGCGCCCCGGGTTTTATTTCTAACGAGGCAACTGACAACAGCGTGCCTGGTGTCCCACAATGCAGACAAACACAACCCCTGGCTCACAGGCGTTAGACAGTGACGTTAGACATGATGTAATCAGTGGGGTAACTTGTTCCATGTGGCACGTTTTACCTTCTCTGGTGTTTGCTGTGCTTGAGGTCAGCACAGCAGTTAGGGAAAAGGGGTACAAGACTGATGGTAGGAGAAAAGAAAAATGCTATAAGGAAGTTCAGGATAAAGTATTGGATAGACTGTAATAGCGAAGATAACGAAGATGCAACAAGAGCAAGGTAGTATCAGAATACCCTGCAGTATGTTACAGTGCTAGCTATATGTTTTATTTAAGTGGAAGATTGTATAAAACTGTGACATGCAGGTGTCAGACACTGACTTGCTAGTTAAGGTGAGGTTAACGGAGTGCCGTAGCAGTTCCTTGTAACTGTTTAGTTGCCCCTTAAGTTCAAGTGGAGGCCCTGTTATCCGTGGCTCTTGCAAATAACTGTTGTATTCTTAAAATTTCATGTGTCTTCCATCTGTAGGAATTCCAGGCAACTTACCCTGGAATATCAGTGTCTCTAGTATCTCATGATAGATAGAATACATAGATAGGTAGGTAGGTAGATAGATAGATAGATAGATAGATAGATAGATAGATAGATAGATAGATAGATAGATAGATAGATAGAAGCATTCAGTACTAAAATAATGTGTTCATTGGTGCACTTTTATTTTATCAGACATCATTGTCTACTAGACTCAAGAAGCAGACATTTACCAAAGAAATCCAAAATTAAGTGTGAGAGTAATTGCAAAAATTAGGTCATATTCACTTACCTACCTATTGCCATAAGAACATGGGTTTCTCTTCGTCGAGGCTTTGAGGTCTGTTTCCATGCAAAATAAGTTGAACATCCAACGTTTTTATTATTCTTTCTTAGTCTTGTGAGGAATTCATTTGGATGAACAAGAAGTCTTGCTTCGTGACTGGTTGTTTTCTATCACACTGGTGGACTTGGGAGTTAAGGGGGGTGGAGTTTTGTTACTGTATATTACTGGGTGAGTCTGTGTGGTGTTGGCATACGCAGATACAGAATCATAGAATCACAGGATCATTTTGCTTGTAAGAAACCATTAAGATCAAGTCCAACCATTAACCTAGCACTGCCAGGGAGTGAGTGTAAGACTGAATATAGGTCCTTTTCCCATCCAGAGATAACACTCTCTGCTACGAGGGAAATGTTTCCTCAAGGAAAGAGTCTGCAATGTCCTATTGTGATCTGTAGTCTCGTGAGCTTCGTTAGAGTTGGTGAGGTCCTCCAAACAGCTTCCTGAAAATAACCAAAGGATTTCAAGAGAAGTGGCTAGACCTTTTGCAGAAGGGGTGCTTTAGCAGTCCCTTACATACAGGAGAATAAAAGACTTACTTTGAAGCAGTGACACAGATAAAGTCTCTCCTTCTTCCACTTTCCCAAGGAAGCAATGACATTAGTGTAGAAGGTTTTTGCTGTTAGCGGTTCCTCCCACTTGGAGTGCCAGTATTGACAGAAGGGCTGTGTGGTTGGCAATGATACTGCTCATAAAGATCATCAGTGAGGGTTGAAGTAAGAGCAGGACTGAAATCCCTGTCTGGGAACTCAGCATCTTTTCAGGAAATGTTGGGGAGCACAAAAGCTTCCTTTGGGAAGGTGTTATGGGCTCTTCTATGTAAGCGTAAACTCTCTACGGATGCCAGCCCTGTTTTTCTCCTTCTGTTGCCTCCCCACTCCCAGCAGTATCCTCAAAGACTTATTAGGCAGACCAGAATCAAACTGAGGTTCATGAAGTCATACTTCTCTGTTGCACAGAGGTAACCAGAAGCCCCTTCACAGAATCCAAGCAGTGACTTCCAAGAAGAGTGGCTGGTACCAGACATCAATAGGATACAGATCTTCTCAGTGATAAGAAGGTTGTAAGTGGAATTCAGTTCACTCAGGTGTTCTGGAGACAGGCAGCCTGTGGTGTATCTCCTTGAGTGGAGGTACCACTGCACTCTTACCCATCTGCAGCTGACTCTTCCCATGTTTTGGTGGCAGAAGGCTTAAATGACTGTTCCACTCATGGGGTTGTGCAGACAGTATGGCAAGAGAGGGAACAAAACAGAAAAAGAGCAAGATGAGGATTTATGGGGAGGCTAATTAGGAGAACTGCATTTGTAAGCATATTGGATGTACATGATGTTAATGGTAGATGCTGATTGAAATGTGGTAAATTAATCTGTCAGTTTTTAGTTTTTAACATTTAGAGTTGCTTACAGAGACTGATTTGCTGCAATCCATGGAGGCATAAAATAGGCCTTTGGTGAACTATATTCAGAGGTGTTTCGATATTTCAGTTGCTCACAGGCCTTTTTTCTCTAAGCAAAATGTCCACCTCTTAAATTATCACAATATGAGTTATACTGGAATGAGCTTGTCTTTACAAGAGACAATATAGAATTAATCTGAGACACTGCATCTACTGAAAAATGTGTGTGTGTACATATGCCTCTGAGAAATATATGTGATGGCATTAGGCTATACATGGGCTTCTTTTGAACAAGGCAAAAATTCTTTGCCAATCCAGCTAATTAATTACAAAATATTTGTACAGAGTGTTGACATAATGAAGTATGATTATGCATTCTATGCAAAAATATGCTGGGTTGGTTTATTTTTTTAGTGGATAGATTTTGGTCAGTTTATAAGGAATTAAAATTATGTTAGAGAAAGAACCTTTGATTAAGAACTTCTGGTTTTGGGGTTTTTTTTCCCAGTTTCCCTGTATAGAATTTTGCTGAATATGAGATTAGTGGAATTTAACAATAACTTCTGTTATATTTAGTCCTCAAAAACCTTCTTTTTCACTTTTATTTAACGGATTCACTGAAGCTGCTTGCGCTGTGATTTCGGTTTTAAAGACCATAGTGGGGGAAGAACTCCATTCTTTCTAGGCTGTGGAGAAAAATGTGTATGTTCTCACAGGCAACGATATCTAAGATGGGAGTTTGGTCAGGTTTTGACTGGTTACATTTCCTTTACCTATTGGAAGGCTGCTTAAGGAATTCACCACTCTAATGGGCCATGCTTCAAATACCAGTTTAACTTTATGGACCATTCCATACCCTTTGGTTCCTGTACCAGTATTGGTCTTTGCCTAGAAGCCTTAGTGAAGCAGTTATCAATTCTCCCTTTTATAACTGAATGTGTCAGCGAGCTGTCAGCTCTGTGGTGTGCCTGATCTGCTTCTCTCTTGCAGAATTCAATTCAGTATCAAATCCAAGCCATCTGAATAGCAATTGATAGTGCTGCCAGAACGTTACTTTGTTGTACATTGTAATTTCCTCTTCATTTTTTTAAATTTTATATTTGATAAAGCTGAAACTCTTACATGTGTTGCTTAATTCCTCATTAGTTAATATAGGTGAAATAACCAGTGTGAATGTTTCTTCTTACAATTCTGGTTTTAGCAAACACGCTACTTATTTAACTTGTCCAAACATGTTGAAGGTATTGAATTTTAAGGCAAAAACATTCACAGTCTGAAAAGGCAGCACTGACAAGTTCAGTCAAAAGGGAAAAGAAGAATAATTTATAAAAGGAACTGTAGATAATGATGCCATCCAGTTGTTTTAAAGTGCATCTACCTCACCTTTAATGAATTAGATTTGTCAACAGCATATGTTTTATGCACTACTTCTAATGAAGTGGCATACCAGCACTACAGTGCACTTTGAGGTTTATTCCATCAAAGCTTTTTGCTGTCGTAAAGTAGACCTTTTTAAATAATAGATACTAAAAACTACATTTAAATAACATTAAGGTTGTGACACAAACACCAAATGACAAACTTCAGGCAATTCAAAGTTAGGGCTGACAACTTGTCATTAACTTGCATTGTTGCTTTTTAAAAAGAAGCACAATTGCCTGATTTAAGGATTGAATGTCAGAGTAACTTCACATTTCTTGCCTTTTGTGGGCTGGAGTTACAACCTTACTGCCATTTTTTTATACATTTTTTTCCATAGCCTCTGTTTTCTGAAAAGTAACAAAAAACATGGAGAAGGTGCAGGCTTTGTTGTCTTTGTTCTTAGTTTAAAACACAGTTATGAAAGTCAAAGAACTGGGGCTATCCCATTCTATCAAATTTACCTGTGGTTCTTCTAAACTTCTGTTGCTCTTGTCTTTGCTGATTCTTCTGCAGAATTTCTGAGTTGCAGGAAACTTAGTCCTGGGGTACTAAAACCCTGGGAAGTGCAAAGAGCTCACGATTCTTTTCTGCATAAAGAACATAAAGATTTCTTTTTAATAAGCATTACTGAATCACACAATAGCTCCAGACATGGAGGAGGCCTCGTAAAAAGTATTTTTCATTACCGAAAATATCGCGAAGCAAAAGTAGGTGAATGGGATGCTTCTTGTTGGATACTTCTTGGATACTTCTTACACATGCTTTTCTGGTTTGTTGTCATTAAACACAGTGAAACTTCCTCTTCAGGTACGTTAGCATGCAGGTTCCATTCCTCTCTAGAGGTGATTTCTCAAGGTCTGTAAGTCTAATGCAGACAATCGATCCTCATCATGGTTTGGTTAATTTAATCTAGCATTAACTGGCACTGCTGCCAAGTACACAGGCCCGCACCAGCCACTCGCTGCTTCCACCTACCCCGTGCTACTACCAAGGTTTACGCAGCTGCCTGGTAAATGGGGATAAATGGGCTTGCACAGGGTAAGTGGCAGCTGCAGAAGGTTGGTAGGACATTTTTGCCGAGCTAGTTTTTAGCCGTGTGGCTTTGACTCCTTACATTAGTGTCCACAACTACTACTGGATGCACTAGCCAATATTTAGTTCTTTTTTTAGAGTTATAAAAATCATGGAACTGGTTGGAAGGGACCTTTAAAGGTCATCTAGTCCAACATCCTGCCGTGGGTAGCAACATCTTTCATTAGATCAGGTTGCTCAAAGCCCCATCCAGCTTGGCCTTGAGCACTTCCAGGGATGGAGCATCCACAGCTTCTCTGAGTAACCTGTTCCAGAGTCTCACCACCCTCAGAGTGAAGAACTTCTTCCTAATGTCCAATCTAAATCTACCCTCTTTCAGTTTAGAACAGTTGCCCTTTGCCCTGTCACTGCAGGCCCTAGTAAGAAGTCTCTCTCCATCTGTCCTATAAGCCCCCTGTATATATAGAATGTTCATCTCAAACTTCCACCTCTCCTGTTTGCTAAGCTGCTAGTTCTACAAGTGGGTGGCCACAAGGTAGATTGTCAGTGAAACTACTGCTGAATGTTAGCCTTGCCTAAGCATTTCTTACAGCTGCCATATGCTATTTTGGCTGATTATGTGGCTTTCTAATTTCCTATCCTCTTTGTATCTTCCCTCCATTGCTTTTATACCTCTGGAACAATGAAATGAAGTGTTACGTAGCACCATGGTTTGTATCATAAGTATCAACAGCATTGGAGGCTCCTGAAGTTAAAGCTTCTTTCAGCATCTTGAACTTGTTAATTACCCCTTAGAGCTCAGAAACGTACTGTCTCACTATATGAGCCATTTTATGATGCTTAATCCATTAAGATTTTAATCTGTGACAGTGTTAGTTCCTGAAATGCTAGCTATTAGTAATTTTTAATTT
>WTSP01022667.1:0-14554 GCA_025331215.1 Actenoides lindsayi
AGCGGGCGGCTGAGGGGTCTCATGGCTGCGTCGAATCGGATGGAGCTGGGGCCGCGGGTGGGGGCCATCGATCAGGGCACCAGCTCCACTCGCTTCCTGGTGAGCACATCGTGGGGCTTGGGGCGGCCCCGGGCGCTGAGTCGTGAGGGGACAGGCGGCGGCCCCGAGGCCTGAAGGAGCCGCTGCTTCCGCTCCTTCTCTCTCCCATATCTTCGCGGGGTACATTCGGCCTCTGCTGTGCCCTTGGGGAAGGGCAGGGGGAGCAGGACGAGCAGGGCCGTGCTGCCGCTGCCCCAGCTCCCGTCTTTCGCCCTGGGCCGGCATCCCTCAGTCCTCCAGCGGGTTGGGGTTATCGCACCGCGAGGAGAAGCGGGCGCCGATGGACGCGAAGGTGGCGGAGCTACCAGCCGGCGGTTCCCCTCGGCGATTGACTGATCGCCTTCCTGCTGCGCTGGGGGACCAGCAGCGCTGCCCGTCCCGCGGAGAACGGAGGGGAGGGGGCCGGACTGCGGTGCCCGCAGGGCCCGCCCGGCACTAGAGCAAGCTGGAGGCCAGTGTTTCTGGCTGCTGCTTGAGGGGGCTGCAAAATCCCGCTGCTTCGAGCTGTCTGTCTTTTAAGTCTTTCGAGTGTCACGCCCTGAATGAAATCAAATGGACGAGATGCTCAGGCACTGGAGAAACAGATCCGTGTGAGTTCAGTGACTGATTAGCTCCTGTTCAGACAATGCAATGACTCTTGTTGCGTTCCCCTCTAAAAGCTACTTGGGCCTCTTAGAGTGACTGCTGCAATTCCAACGCTAGTGTCAGTTCATCCTGTGCACTGCAGGTATTCAGGTGACTGAACTTCCACATCTTATGAAAGATGGGCTTGTTTAAACACTGAAGGAAGATAGTTTCTCTGAGGTTGGGATGCTTCATTTATTAATCATATATATGTATGTATATAAAAGCCTTCTAGTTTAAGGATGTAGTTATTTTCATATTATGCAATAGACAGTGGCTAATGTTGTTATTATATATGAAACTTACTATATAAACTTCCTGCTTGCAAATCTCTACAAATGCCCTGTTGCCTAGTCAGTAATTCATGGTACTTGACTTAGATCCCAGTGATAATTTCCACCATGGAAGTAGAATAGAGATAATGACTAGGTACAAAATGTTGTCAAATGTGCACAATGTAGAACTGGAAAGATGAATATTTGGGCTTGCCTTTGATTTTTACTCTTTTTTTTTTTTTAATTTTATTTTTTAAAATTTTATTATTATTATTTTTTATTTATGCTTCCCTTATGTGGACTTTTCTTTCATGAAGCAGGAGACAAGAATATCTCCTTGACCTGTGTTACCATTATTACTCAATATCACAACCTTCATGGGATTGTCAGATGACAAAACACAGATCTGGGGCGGAGGGAAAATCTAAACTGACAAATGACACCAGCGGGCTATCTTGAATGCCAGTCAGGAATTCTTTTCAGAAAAGAATTTGGAAGAGTTCCCTGTAACACCTGAAGATAAATTCTATCTGCACTATGTGTACACCAAGCTAATTTTTTTCTTACCCCGAAAGGGTAACACTAGAAGACCTAAAAAAGACTGCAAGCTTTAAATTTTTACTCGGCTCTTTTTGCAAGTTCTTCTATCAGTGAATTTCTTAGACTAGTTTCATTCATCAATGGTTTGTATGCAGTTAGGTTTTTGGGTTTTTTTCTGTCTGCATGAGGTATGTTTTCTCTGTTGGAGGATTCAGGTGCTCACACAAATAAGTGAGAGACCATAACTCTTCCCTAATTTTTTTTTTTAAAGTGTATTCTGCCTGTCACTCTTTTCAATTCTTTTTCTATCCATCTCAGTTCTCTTAATTAATTTCAAAATACAGTGTTATCTTAAATTTGGCAGTGTCAACAAATTATTATAATAAAGTTTTGTGGATTTGAGAAAAAAAGGTACACCACCACTGAATTAAATTAGAACATGTGGTAGGAGGGAAGAAGAGGGCAAAGTGTGCAGGAATTACTACAAGCCACATCAGTCATACATATGTATCTGGAGGATTCTGTGCTGGGAAGAGATTGCCACAGTTAGAAAAGAGACTTTGATTTGAAATATTTTAAGCCAGAATGTAACATGGTGTTCTTTTGACTGAGTTTTTCCCTTGTCTGTCTTATCACCTCTCAATATTTTGCTGTGTTGTTTTGCATACCTTTCTCACTGATCTCTACATATTTTTTTTTCCTCTAGTGCTTCCCAACAGTTTTCATCTTCACCAAATCACCAATCAAAATGAAATTGTTGGTTACTTTTCACATGTCTATTCAGTAGTACAGTGCAACTGTTACCTAGTTTTTTAAGACATAAGACATATGATTTTGACCAGGTTAAAGATGTCTGGGTAAAAAAGTGGCTGGTCCTTTGGGGCCAGAGGGTAGTGTCAACAGTTCAGAGTCTAATTTTACAGTTACAGGTGACCTATTTACAAGTGGTGTCCCACAGCAGTCCATAGCAAGGACTGATATCTCACAGTACTTTCATCAACAGCCTAGGAGATGGATTGGAATGTCCTCTGAAGTTTGCAGATTACCAGAGACCAGGGGGAGGAGCTGACTGGAATTCCAGTTGTAGAAGGGGCCTGGCAGAAGCTTCACAAAGTTCATCAAAGTTTATCACTTCCCCTGAAGGCTAAGAAGCAGCTTGGTGAAAAAGGACCTGGATTCCTGCTGGACAGCAAGTTGAATATAAATGAGCAGTGTGTCCTTGTGGTGGTGAAGATTAACCACATTAAGAAAAGTGCAGACTCCAGATCAAAGGAAGTAATTATTGCCACCAGTGTGACTATTTAGGAGGCAGCATCCAGAACACTGTGTCTGGTTTTAGTACTCCAGAGGAAGAGAAAGTCTGAAGAACTGGATTTTGTCCAGGAGAGGGTCACTAACATGATCACTGTGCTGCAACACGAGGCATGCAAGGGAAGGTTGGAAGATCAGGAGTTGGTTCATCACAGGGGAGTCTAAGGGAGTGTCTTCAGCTATCTAGCCACAGTCTATAGAGAAGACTGAACAAGCCCTACCTCAGACGTGTTGCATGGAAAAAGGCAATAGTCAACGTACATAAGTTGCAGCAACTGAAGTTTCAAACAGATGTAAGGAAGAAATGTTTCACTATGACGGGTTCTGAAAAGCCTGTGAAATTTTAATCCGTGCAGATACTCAACATCTGACTAGAAAAGATCCTGAACAATGTAGTTTAACTATAGATTGAAGCTTATCTAAGCAGTGGGTTGGGCTAGACAACCTGCAGAGATTTCTTCCAGAATTATACTTTGTATGGACACAAGTTTTGAGAAATTCTCCTACTTATGTGAATGAGGCTGTATGAGTATTGACAATAAAGACACACCAGAACTTAGGTGCATTTCCATTACTGTCACTGATTTATCCTTGCCTTTTACACAGAATACACACACAGTTTTTAATTAAGCTGTAGTTTTACCCTCCAGGGACCCTAACTTGGATCTTTTCTTTGCTAAGCTACTTGATTTTGCAAAATAAACTGTGACTGTTTTTGATATCTCAACTTTTCTGTTAAGTTGTGTTGAACCTGCATAACCTGAGTTACCAGGGAGAGCACAGTGCTTTGAGTTCCAGTGCAATTCCATAAGTCTTATTTTCTTAAAGATATCACGCAGGAAAAGTAAATTGAGTAGCCTAAACAAGTATTTAAATTAATAAATTCTGGTGTAGATGTTTTGCCAAATATTTTCATTGAATACTTGCATCTCTTGTGTTCTATTTTATTCAACAATCATGTAATAAAAATCCATTGTAACTTCTTTTCCTGAAAGTCTTGGAGTCAGGAGCTAATGGCCTGCTGATGCACTTCCTGATCTCTTGAAAGGTTTTGCTGGGTATAGTCTTCCTTGCATTTTATCCAGGAATAGCAAGAACCTAAACATTCAGTGAAGTACACATCCACTGCATATGCAGTACTTCAAGTTCTAGGTTTGTCAGTCACAGACTCACAGAATGGTAAGGGTTAGAAGGGACCTCCTGAGATCATTTAGTTCAGCCCCCCTGCTAAAGCAGGGTCACCTAGAGCAGGTTGCACAGGAATGTGTCCAGGCAGGTTTTGAAAGTCTTCAGAGAAGGAGGCTCCACAACTCTCTGTCACCCTCTAAGTAACAAAGTTTTTCCTTATTTTATTCCTTCCTCATCCACAAAGATTTTATTTTTTTTCCATCTCAGCAGAATATTTCTTACTTATTTTGCTTCATTTCCAGAAGAAACATTCAAATAAAATTATATCACACTATAATTATTCTTTTCAGTAAGCAAAACCTGGATTTAGATAAGGAAAAAACATTGAATTTACCCTTCAGAGGGGAATCTACTTCACCACTTTACTGAAGTAGCATGACCTTTGGAGAAAAAGCAAAACTTGTTTGTACAGCTAACAAAAAGGGTTAAAAATATTGCAAATAGAGTGGGGGTTTTGTTTGTTTTGTTTTGTGGTTTTTGTTGTTGTTGCTGTTGGTTTTGGTTTTGTTGGTTTGGTTTGGTTTGGTTTGGTTTGGTTTTTTCCCCAACTCATAGCTTTTATCACTTAAAATACATTGTAGTTTTGCTTTTTATTCCCATAATCGTAAGCACTTCTTTGAGGGGGGAAGGAAGTCTGTTCATCAGAAGCCTTCCAAGTAAGGTAATTTCTAGGAAGCTTGTTAAATTGTGCTTATTCATAAATTCTGACAGCCTGCTAATCCTAGTTAAGTGCTGAAGGTAGAATTATTAATCTGTCATCCTTCCCTGAGCAAGGTTGATTTCAGTACAATTTCAGAACTCCAGCTCTGAGTTCATTTCCTTGCAAAGTGATAGCTGTTACAGCTTGACAGAAACTCATGAAGTTACAGCATAGACTAACAGGAATAACATTTCTGCAGGCAGTTAAATGTATGTTAAAAATTAAATGTATGTTAAATGTATGTTAAAAGTTAAAAGTATGACAATCATGGAAAGTTACTTCTAAAATCTGCTTTCACTGTTGTCTTTTCAGCTGTGCGGCTTCTTGCAGCACTTCTACGAGCCTCATCTTTCTGTTTTTCTCATATTTCATTCTTTGAAAATTATTACAACTAAGTGATATAAACTCTTTTCCACTAAGATGATAAAGACTCAAATATAATCCATGCAACTGTTTGGACCCCTTCATATGATGTATTATATTGGAGCTTGAATTAAGTGATCAGCCCTTGTGCTCTTCTGCTTGTTTGCATGCAGCATAGTTAAGTAGGTCTTTCTTCTCTTTTACTCTGAGATTGAAGTATCAAGCTCTAATTCTTTGTATAATAATTTATGGAAGTGGAAGAAGTGTGTTGTTTGTTCTATTTCTTTAATCTCTCACCAGAGAATTCAGTACATATTTGGTGGTTTTCACTGTCTTTCATCAAATCATCTCTGTTTAAGATAGCTCTACATGTCCAAGCCAAGACAATTGATTCCTGCTGATAAAGTTAGTGCAAAACTGACTTTGACTCCCCTCCCACCTCTGCCCTACAAAAAGTGAGAGATCAGTATCATAAACTGGAAGCAGTTCTTAATGAATATGAAAGGAAGGAAAGCAGTGACAGAAATACACTTCAAACCTGTTTATAACAGGAATGTATTGACATTATCTGAATTACAGTTTTTCACCATTTTCTCTCACTACTATCAGAGAGAAACAAGGACTATTGGTGGGGGTGATATTGGCAACAGGGATTTAGGGGGGGGAGGGACAGGGAAGGAGTGGAGGTCCCGTTTGTTCTATTTATTTCCTACTTGTTTATTCTAGGTTTAAATTTGATGACTCATTTATGTTTGGAATCCTTCCGTGTATCAGAATTCTGTTTATCACTGAAGAACATGGTATTGTTCTCAGTGAAATGTTATAATCCCTTGCCCTGAGGTACAGGGAGTGTTTGCTGCTTTTGTTGAGGATATCAGAAGCTTGTGGTTTCATTTGTGATGGATTAGGAGAGCATGTTTACCTAGTTCTCTGTAGGCATGAAAAAAACTATGCATTTATAGTGTTATTGCTTCCATTGAGAATTTATTGCTGTTATGCTCAGAACGAGACAAAAAAGGCCTTACTGTGCTAGAGCTTCACCTTTATTATCTTTGGGTCACATGCTTCAGGTTTAGTGAATGACCTTGTCTAATTGAATCTCTATTTCCTGCTAACAGTAGGAATCTTTATGCACTGCCTTCTGTTTCAAGGAATACTGAATGATTAGTGGTGAGTGATTACTGAATGGTATTTAACATTTTAAGTAGGTCAGATACATATAGGTTCAATAAAAAGTCTTCTTTCTATCTTTATTTAAAAACTTAGTGAATATACTATGCTTTTGGCAGAAAGATAATTTCAAGTAGAAATATCTTGCTGCATACATGCAAAATTTAATCTCTTCTATTAACTGTGTTGCATAGTGTTTTACGACCTGTATCCCATTATACTAGTTCCTTCCAAAACATGTAATACTGTCTAAGTTTGCTGTTTTCCTAGGATAGCTTTGTTTCAACCCTGAGCTGGTAGATGAAACACAGATAAGTAAATATGGTAAAAAGAATAAAGTGGTGCTTTTTCTATGTAATCTTTCCAACTGATAACAGAAAAGGATGAACATTTTAAGACTTCTTTTCTGGGCAATGGAGAGAAAAAATTAGCTTTTAGTATTTTCTGGAGAGGTTGTGCTGTTTCCATCCTTGGAGATTTTCAAGATGTACCTAGAAAAAGTTGTTGAGTAACCTGGTCTAACCTCATAGCTCACCCTATTTGAGCAGGAGGTTGTACTAGAGACATTTCAAGGTCCCTTTCAGGCTGAATTATTCTGTGATTCTAATATATAGCTACAATGTTCCTAAACTTCAAAGTTTCACTCTAAATCTACACTTTAAGGTTTCAAAGAAACTGGAGAATCAGAACTTCATCTGCTCTTCATCAGAATTGTTCTAACAGTTTCAGAGTGAACTGTACTATCTAAATGAAATCAAGAGTTCATAGATTAAAAGCTTTAAAAGGAATTCCTAAAATTTGTGGAATGACAAGAGACATTACCAAGGAAGGCTAGAAAAGATTCAGTTGTATCCTAGAGAGTAGATGGGTATAACTGACCTGGCAGTGCTTCATTAATGGTTGCACTTGATAATCTTAAAGGACTCTTCCAACCAAATGATTCTATGATTCTATAACCAAATTTTGTACCCTTAACACAAGAGTGGTTTCTTAATGTGACCATCCTCTGCTTGTCATCAAAACATGGATGGTGTCCCACTGGCATGTTCATCAGTTCACCTGAGTCAGCAGTTAGATTTTACTTTCTAGGTCTCTGAATATTTTTCAAGCAAAAGATTCAAAAGCAAAGCTCTTGAGTTACCATCAAGTTGTATACAGCAGAAATTCCCTAAAGAATGCATGAATTTTCTGTGTTTTCTTACTTGTATACATTTTGGTAGAACTTACGTCATAGTAGTGAGAAAGAACCATTTTCACAGGAACATTGTCAGTGCCCAGTCAGCTACATTGGCTTACTCATTGTACATTTTAGTTGGGTGTCTTACTGGGTGTCATCTTAGCTTGGCCACAGTAGATTACTTTTGGAAAGAGGCCACTGAGGGTTAATGAAGATCGTTGTATATTAAAGCTGAGCTTCTACTGCAAGTCAGAGACTCTACTTTGTGATTCTTTAAGAACAGCCATTAGCATAGTCCTCATGATTCTCTGATGTTTTTTATTGTAGTACATCCATATCTAAGTCATTCTTCTGCATGTTCTTTGTTTTAATGTATTTTGTTGCTGCAGTGGTATCCTTTTCTTGTCATGTGGTTCATGAGCTCTGTATTTGTAGTTTGTTTTGAAACAAACTGGTTTCTGTCTAGGTGCATTTTCTTTCCTCACACTTTGGTCCCTTCTGTGCTTTCTAAATTACATGTGATTGTCTCTCTCTTAAAATCATTCTTCCTAAAAGTGAGCTAACCCAAGAAAAGGCATAATTTTGGCAGTAGAGTATCAGAGCAGGAACTTAAGAAATTTGTTATGACTAGCAGTGGAGATTTTACTGAAAGATATGTTCTAAAATGCATCATTAACTTGATTTCTGCAACCTTCACAAGAAAAGATGTGGTTCTTTCCACTAAGAAAAAAAGCATCATCAAGATGCATCATCCATCAAGAAGAAAAGCAGCTGTAATTGACAGCAAAGCTTACTGGAGTATCCTTAAAAATTCATATCTCTAAACTCACATTATATGAATATTTGTGCTGAAGTTAGAAGATTACTATCAATTGTCATGGCACTGTGCTTGTTCAAAAGAATAAATGTTCATGTATTGCTGTTTAAACTTCTGCGTTCAGAGAAAATTCTGTCATGTAATTTATTTGCAGGTTTTTAATGCGAAAACAGCAGAACTCTTGAGTCACCATCAAGTTGAGTTGCAGCAGAAATTCCCTAAAGAAGGGTATGAATTTTCTGATTATTTTTAGTTGTGTACATTTTGGTAGAGCTTATGTATTTTTATCCCACAGAATCACACAGAGAATTGTCATGGTTGGAAAAGAGCTCTAAGATCACCACATCCAACCATCAACCCCAAAAAAACCCAAGCAAAAATACCCCAAAAAAACTCCAACTCACCATCCCACTAGAGCATGTCTTGAAGTGCCTCACCTACACAATTTTTTAATAACTCCAGGGATGGTGACTCCACCACCTCACTGGGCAGCCCATTCCAGCACCTGACTACTCTTTCAGTAAAGAAATTCTTCCTAATACCTAATCTAAACGTCCCCTGGTGCAACTTCAGGCCATTTCCTCTTGTTCTGTCATCATTTACTTCAGAGAAGAGGCCGCACCCACCTCACTACAATCTCCTTTCAGGTAGTTGTAGAGAGCAGTAAGTCTTCCCTCAGCCTTCTCTTCTCCAAACTAAACAATTCCAATTCCATCAGCCTGTCCTCGTAGGACTTGTTCTCCAGACCCTTCACCAGCTTGGTTGCCCTTCTCTGAACTCACTCCAGCAACTCAGTGTCTTTCTTGTGGTGAGGGGCCCAGAACTAAACACAGTACTCAAGATGTGGCCTCACCAGTGCTGAATACAAGGGCACGATCACTTCCCTTCTCCTGCTGGCCACACTGTTTCTGAAACAGGCCAGGATGTTGTTGGCCTTCTTTACCACCTGAACACACTGCTGGCTCATATTCAGCTGGGTATCAACCAGCACTCCCAGATCCTTTTGCGATGGGCAGCTGTCTGGACACTTCCCCAAGCCTGTAGCGTTGCATGGAGTTGTTGTGATCAAAATGCAGGACCCAGCGCTTGGCCTTAAACCTCATACAATTGGCCTCAGCCCATCGATTCAACAATGCATTAATTCAATTTGCCTCGGCCCGTCAATTTATATACGAATGATCAAAATTGAAGTTGATTAATTAAGAACATAGTATCAACAATAAAAGACTGTGTGGTAGGAAAAATGTCATAAAAACCCTCATATTGAGTGTCTGGTATGTGCTCCAAGTTACATAAACTAAAAATACTTAGTGTTTTACTCTGACCACTCATTAACGTATTTAAAGTTTAAACTTTAAGACTAAAGTTTAAACAAGACTTAACGTCTCATTTAAAGTGGTAAAGCTGTCATTTTTACAATTTAATCAGTCTTCAGCTTAGTCCATATAAACAGCTTAATTTGTTCCCTGAAGTGTTTTTTTGTTTGTTTGTTTTTAACTGCCCTACCCTTTGTTTCCAAAGTCCTCTGTATAGAATAAAACAAAACAAAATTCTTTGTTTTCTGCAGATGGTTTTGTTGTGAAAATACAGCTTACTGTGTAAAAGGGTTTGAAATTCATTACACTTGTTCTACATATGTAAAGCATACTTTGTAGTTATGATTGCATCAGAATGCTCAACTGTTTTTTAAGACTATAATTTATTTCTTTTCCATAAATGTTATTTGTTGTCTTTTTATTAACTGGTGCTCACTTTTTCTTAAAGATGGGTGGAACAAGATCCAAAGGAAATATTAAAGTCTGTCCATGAATGTGTGGAAAGGACCTGTGAAAAACTGCAACAACTGAACATAGACATCACTAATATAAAAGGTATTCCTATCACTTATGGATAACTGAGAGCTTTAACATACTCATGGTTGAGCAAATCAGAATCTGTAGTTTTTAAGTTGATAAATACAAAGGTGGCAGCATGTGCTGGCCTCAAAGAAAATGTTAAACTGGAATTGAGAGCAGTTTGTTTGGGAGGAATAATGAGGAAATAAGTGCTTCATTTATATAAGCAATGCAGAATCTACAAAGTAGACTACCTAATCTTGCAAAATCACAGAGATAGGTGATGAATGAAGAAATTCTGAAATGTAAATTAAGAATTACTTAATTTCTCTGTCAGTGTTGTTGCTGTCTCATTTTGTGGCAAAAGAAAATGAGATTTAGAGCTCATAGGTTAATCAGCAAAAGTTGAATTATTGGATTTTAGAAGTAATATTTCTAGTTTATAAAATGAAAAAGTTGGAAGCTTTTTATTTCCCATGTACTTTCCTCTTCTCCTTACCTGTTCCTCCCTCCTCTCCACCTCTCCCTTTCCTCCCTCACCCCCCAAAAGGGGAAAAAACCCTTCTGAAAAGGATACTTCTTTCTATTTTATCCTGAAGCCATCGGAGTCAGCAATCAGAGAGAAACAACAGTGGTTTGGGACAAGACAACTGGAGAACCTCTTTATAATGCTATTGGTAACTACTATATTTTCTGAATATATCATATCATAAAATGAGCATGATGTAGAAAAATGTTTTCCTAGTTTCCTGATCTCATTGTGGCCTAGCTTACTGAATTCTTCAGTTTTTTTAATATGTGTCATAAGCTGTGTGTTTGTATACACCAGTGCAATAAACAAAAAAAACAAACAAACAAAACAACCAACCACAAACCTATTCTGTTAAAATTATTATTTAATAGTTAATAAATTGCTTTATGGGCATTTAACAAATGTCAGTGTTCCTGAGGGCTTTTGTACATGCCTGGCATGTAATGAAGCTCTGATGTATGCCCAATCACTTTCTTTTAAATTAAGGAAATGAAATTTTTGGGATGCTTTTGATTTAACTTTAAAGGAAAAATATGTTAAGTAGATTTAATGAATAATTTTTGATTTGAAGTTTTAGTTTTAATTTACCTTAGTTTTTTAGATATTGTCAGCTGAGAAATGGTAATTGTCTAGATTTGCTGTTTTAGGCCATGACAAGTGTTAGATTTATTTTAGCTTAGTATCACTGAAAAATGAGGACTCTTCTATGCTCAAATATGTGGTGTTAGCAGTTTTGTCTTGAGGCGAGTTTTACCTTGATAACTCTGACACAGCAGTTTAGTTCAAAGTTTTCATAGGGATAGTAAATAATCAACCTTCTATTTGGTTTTACCTCTGAGTTTAGTAACAGTCATCTACTGTAAACAAAGTAGTACGAGTCATTTGCTTATGCTCTGATAAAATATATATCCTACTATGTGGAAAATACAGTTTAATTTAAAAATTTTTTTGGTCATCTGAATCAAATGAGTTTGTCTAACCATGTTTAATTTTTACAACAGTGCATTTAAAATACGATGTCAATACCATATTCTTTAAACTACATGAAAAGATAAAAATAAAGACAGGAATTTACTGTCAAGAGCTCTAATTTTGTAGAAGCAACTTGTACTTGTCACTTTTCATGTATTAAATCAGTTGATCAGTGAATTTTATTCATGTTTTTAGTATGGCTTGACCTGAGAACCCAGTCAACAGTGGAACGGCTTCTCAAAAAAATTCCAGGAAGAAACAAATCCTTTTTTAAGGTAAAAGATACTCCAGAACACTTAGATAGTAGCTAAACTCTTATTGTTACAGTATGTATTTTGGAGATGTGTGCTTAAAATTCCCCAAAATAAAGTAAATCAATTGTAGCTTCTAGTCCCTTCTTAGCTTGTCAAATAATAAAAAACGTCATGGCAAACAGGAGAGGTGCCTGAGGACTAGCAGAAAGCCAGTGTCACTCCAGTCTTCCAAAAGGACAGGAAGGAAGATCCAGGAAATTACAGACCAGTCAGCCTCATCTCCATCCCTGGAAAACTGATGGAGTGGCTCATTTCAGAGGCCGTCTCTAAGCACATGAAAGAGAAGAGGGTTATCAGGAGTAGTCAGCATGGATTTACCAAGTGGACATCACTCTTGACTAATCTGATAGCCTTCTATGATGTGACTAAATGGATAGATGCAGTGAGAACAGTGGATGTAGTCTACCTTGACCTTAGCAAGGCTTTTGACACAGTCTCCCATGACATCCTCGTGAGCAAGCTCAGGAATTGTGGGATAGAAGAATGGACAGTGGAATGGTTTAAGAACTGGCTACACAATAGAGCCCAAAGAGTGGTGATCAATGGTGCAGAGTCCAGATGGAGATCTGTAGCTAGTAGAGTCCCCCATGGATCAGTGCTGGGTCCAGTCTTGTTCTACATCTTTATCAACGACCTTGATGACGGGACAGTGCCTTCTCAGCAAGTTTGCTGATGATATGAAACTGGGAGGATTTAAAAAAAAATTAAATTATTTAATTTTTAAGTTATTGTAGAACACAAATTCCATCTTTCCTGTGTCATACTGCTCATTTTTGTTGTTGTTACTTGCTGTCTAGTCATATGGAGATATCCTAGATAAGACAGGGCTTCTGCAAACAACTGTTTCCATATAAATGGTCTTTGAACTGTGTTTAGGTCAGCTTTGATCTTTGGCCATTAATGCACTGTTTTCTATTTCTTTCTTTGTTTGTTTTGGCTTTGGGTTTTTTTTTAGATTTTCAGACTCATGTATTGTACGCTTAGTACTTAAATTACAAGTTTGTATAATTTCTGAGTTTTGTGTCTTTGATTTTTCACTTACTATCAACATTTTTATGTATAACTACAGTATTCATGGAAAAGATACTTGTATGGTGTTTAAATGATTTTTTTTATTTTACAGTTTAAGACTGGTCTTCCACTTAGCACTTATTTTAGTGCAGTGAAACTCCGATGGCTTTTGGATAATGTGAAAGAGATTAAGCAAGCAGTTGATGATGGAAGAGCTATGTTTGGTACTATTGATTCATGGCTTATATGGGTATGTATTTGTGAGTTTATTATCACTTTTTTAAAAGTTAATTTCCATATATTACAAATTCCTAGGCAAAATAATGTGACACGTTGCCCACTGATCACACAGTGATGTCAATACAAACTAAAGAAATTCCATTAAAGTTCCTTACAAGATGAACTTTTGCTGTTCCTGTATCACTATATTTTTTTTTTAATGATTATGTGTAGTTTATCATTTATAAATTACTGTAAAATTTTGCTTTTACTTTTTTGAAAATCTCGGACTTTGGTAAGGTGTATTAGCTACCTTTTCAATAAGAGAATCTAGGAGGTACTGTTGTACCCTTAGTATCAATCTCATGTCTTTATTCCACTATAGCAAGTCTGCGTCTTTAGTTGCAGAAATATCACAGTTTCCAGTCCCAAGCTGAAAGCTTTGTGAATTAAGATTTTTTTCTTTTGTAATTTGTTGAAGAAAACCTCTATCTTTTCTTGAAAAATGCTGCTGATATTTTTTCTTGTTCAGTGTTTGACAGGTGGAAAGAATGGAGGTGTTCACTGTACAGATGTAACCAACGCTAGCAGAACAATGTTGTTCAACATTAATTCCTTGGAATGGGATCCTGAGCTCTGCCAGTAAGCTCAGTTTTTCAGTAATGCGTTATTTAAATGGATTGTGTAAGTGATGTGTGAAGAAACTCATTTAATAGTAAGAATCTCTTATCTAGACTAAGATCAGCAATTACTCTTGTTATTTACTGCTAACATTAGTAATTAAAATTAATTGTTCTCCAGATGTCCAAATTACAACTGTCTGGATTAATTACAAGTATCAAGTGTTTTCTGTAGTTGAAGTCTGGTTCAGGGAAACAATGACATTTAAGTTTCTTTATTCAAATCTGTAAGATAGTTGTAATGATAGTGTCTCTATTTTAAATTTAATTTAATTAACAACAATATTATAAAGATATTGTTGAAAGAGGAATGATTTCCCACATGAAGTAGTTGGATATGTCTTCAAAATATTCAAATATACATGCTTTTACTCTGTATTTCAGTGCCATGTACTGTAACAAGTGGAAAAAACAGCAGTGATGTATTAAACCCTGGAAATCAAAGTTCCTTTTACAGTTTGGGGTTTTTTTTATGACTAAAACTTATTAAAGAAAACAAATGCAAAACACTTTCTGATTTTGCACCGACCATCTATATAAATTATTTTGTATTGTTTTCAGGTTCTTTGATATTCCTATGGAAATACTCCCAAAAGTACGAAGCTCCTCTGAGATATATGGCCTGATGGTATGTTTTCTTGTGTGTGTATGAAGTTAATCTTGTAAAAATATATCAATATAGATTGGATATACTTTCCATAGATTATGACTAATGGCTTTTTCTAGA